>JADLZN010011514.1:0-16728 GCA_018155175.1 Sinocyclocheilus anophthalmus
CCCCATGGCCTACAGCTACAGCAGCTGAAGTAAATTTGAGGCTGCCTCCATTTGTAACACAGGCCCACTTCTCTTCTGCTCCCTCATGCTACTAATAACCATTTTCCTGTTCAGTGGCCTCCAGCTCCCATAGCAAACACTAGCGTGAGGCTGCCTCTGCTAACGGTACAGGCTACACAGGCTCTTCAGGATGTCACGAACCCCGCTTACTTCCTGTGGCCTAGAGGCTGCCTCTGGCTGCAACACAGGCTCACACATCTCAGTCTTTTCCTCACATTACTAATAACCCCTTTTTCTTTTCAGTGGCCTCCAGCCCACATAGCAAACCAAAAAATGTCAACATGTTACTACAGAGCTATTCTGCTGGATTCTCCTCCATAAATTACCAATCCCACTCTTCATGCCTACCTTTTAGAGACGATTGTGTCTCCAGATGATCATCTCGCCTCCTGGCTCCATCCCAGCCGCGCATCTAGAGTTATATAGATTTATAGCCCCTAGTCACCACAGCGGCCCTGTGGGGGAAAGATTGGTCCACCACCAGCAGTGTAGCGCATTGCGATAATGAAGCAGCCGTGCATTGCATCAATAAAGGCCGGTCCCATTCCCCTGCATTAATGCCTTTTCTACGATGAAGTGCAACCTTGACCCATAAAAAATCAATACTGACACTCTCTCCTGTGCTGCTCCAGGATCTTCTTCCGGCTCCGGGCGCCGATATTCCCGCACAGCCACCCCGCAGCAAAAAAAAAAAAAAAACCCTGGTAGATGCCTCCCACAGTTCTATTCTCTAGGCCGTCTCCCCCAGGACCCTCCAAACCTACTTAACCGCTTGGAACAGTTTCAAAAATTTTCACCCACTTACAACCTCCTTGCCTTCCCTGTTTTTTCCTCATCTCACCCCATCCACTCATTCAGCTCCCGTCCACGCCAACAAAAAACTCCAACGCCTGCTCCATCAAAGTCAATCGAACGGAATTGTAATTTTTTTCCACAGTGCTCATGTTCGCCTCACCTCACCCTCCCCAGAAATAACCAGCTCACAGACATCCATGCTTAAAGGCATCTAAAGAGCCCAACCTACCCGCCCAGACGCTAGACAGCCAATAACTCTAGATATCTTAACCAAATGCATTTCTACCCTCCGCAGAGGCTTCCACTCCATTCACAATGCCCGCACACTCAACACCATGTTCATATTGGCCGCCTTTGGTTTCCTCAGATGCTCGGAACTCACCATCACATCCTGCTTCAATCCAAAAAATCCACCCAACCTTTTCAGACCTATCAGTGCTAGATACTGAATCAATCTCTTATTCATTAAGCAAGCAAGACAGACCAACTGAAAAGAGGCCACTTCATTATATCTTCAATCTCCAGTCACCAATCCAACCATACCAAACCCTACTAGTCTACATGCATTCAGAGCCCGCAGGCCTAACGCTGTCTGACCAACCCCTTTTCCGTTACCCCGACTCCATCGCCCCGCCACCACGTTCTGTCCAAACCCTAAGTCCATTCTACTGCTACCACCGGCATCCCAGCAGATCATTACTCACCACGCCTTCCGCATAGGCGCAGCTACCGGTCATCCTTTCCCAGCAGCATTGCCCACTTCCGCAGAGCCACTTCTCTCTTTAGATGCCCCAGCAGACCCAGGAGCCAAGTTTCTTTTCAGAATCACAGATGCCCGCTGTCCCGCAGAGCCTTAAATCTATACTTCCCACTGCCGACAGCAGTGCCTGCTCCCAAAACGCATTTTCCTCTCTTCAGATGCACGCGGTATACCCAGTATCCATAGTTCTTTACAGATTCACCGAAGTGCCCACTCCGTCAGCCTTTTATCTTTACTTCCACTCATCTCTACTTTCCCCACTCCGCCACAGCCGGCCCCGCTCCCGCAGGAGTCTGTATCCCTACTTCCCACTTGCGCGGAGTGCCCCGCTTCGCAGAGCCTCTTTTTCTTGTTCGATGGTGCGCAGCATGTGCCCCCACCTAACCCGCAGGAGTTTTATCCTCTATCCCACGCCGCAGCAGTGCCCCGCTTCCGCAGACAGCCATTCTTTTTTTTCAGATACCCCGCAAATATGATTCTAACGCCCCACTCTGGATGCTGTCCCGTGCTAATTTGCATCTTTTGGGGGGGATCGCTTCTGAGTCCGGCAATTCCCGAGCTCGGAGCCCTTCCCCAGACAGCAGGCCAAATAAGCCTACTTTATTCCTGTTTTATTATATGTAAGTGTGAACTCGTGAAATTATGTTTTAGTAACAAAGTTCGGTGAGGACCGTTCGGATACCATTAATCCCGGCTAACTTCATCAATCTCTCTCGAGTTACCAGGTCTGATCCTTCAGCTCGAGAGAGTATCTTCTATTAAATAACCCAATATGGCCATCTTACCATTCGGTCTCTCTAGCAGTATCGCGTCCCTCCACCTGGGTCCCGAGCTCGGACCCCTCTCCCCGGCCATGGGGAGTACCCCGGGCTCGAGAGTAATAACCGAGCTCGGAGCCCTCTCCCCGGACAGCATGCCAAATACGCATAACCTTTATTCTGTTTATTATATGTAAGTGTGAACTCAATTTTTTAATGAATCAGTTGCAGTCTTTAAATCGTGATCGCTGTAATTGCAGTGATTTTTGAACTTTTGAACGAAGCAATTGTTTCACGTGACAAACTAAACGCATTAAGATCAACCACTGTGTTCATTAAAATTAGCCAAAGTATATTATGAACATGTCAGACCTTTTGGCTATGAGATTCAAGTATGTCCTTCTGGAGCTGAAATTATTGCTGTACTTTGATACCTATTTCAAAACACGGGCAGAGGGTATGATTTGGAGTTGTGCCGTAATGCTAGGATTTAACTGGAGGTTTGGGTGTGTTAAAAATGTAACACGTTGTTATTGTCAGTATCATGGACCTGTTTTGCCCGTTTCTGTGTTCCCTTTTTTGGTCATGTTCCTGTCCTCATTTAGTTAATTAGTCATTCTATGCACATGTAAGTAATTATCCCTTTATTTAAGTTCTTGTTTGTTCAGTCTTCCTTTGTCGGGTTTACTTGTTGTAAACGTCTTCCTTGTGCTCTTTGACTCCCTGTTGATTAAAGACTCTCGTTTTTGTGAAATCTCCACGTCTCCTCTTTTCTTCGTGCCCGTGCTCCAGCGAAGCGTGACAGAAGACCCAACCAAAACAGTAACCTCCGTTTGTCTACCCTCTGTTTTTGTTTCTGTAGTTTTTTTCCCTCAGTGTTTTGTTTCCATAGTGTTCCCTTATGGATCCCCTCTTCCCGTCCGGAGTCCTCCCCTACTCCTGCTGGAGTTCAAAATATACTAACTGTTCCTAGGTCCTCGCTGCTCTCCAGCAACCGCGACGCGCTCTGTGCGTTCTACGATGCAGTTTAAACATCTCGTGCAGAGCGCTGTCGTCCGAAGGGGTGCCTCGAGCAGAATATTTTTTTTCGCCCGCCTTTGTGGAGGACGTGGCAATAACATGATCTCCGTTCCTGCCTTTTTCCGCAGAGAATCTCCCGCATTTTTCCACTCCCGCCCCATTCTCAGGCCACCCCGACCATCACCCGATGCTGGAGCGCATGCCCCGCTGACTGAGAGCCGTAGCCTGCCGCGACCGATGACCTCGCCGCGGCACGGAGCGACCAGTTGCTGATGAATTGCCGTGTCTGCACCGCAAGCTGCAAATGACCTCAGTTGCACGGAGGTTTTGACCGGCAACACGAACCGCTCACGGGGACGAAAGCCGCGTGTACGGTGGGTGGAGCGCGATAGGAGCCTTCTCCCCCTCCCATCAGGCGGCTGGGGTGATCCCTGTATGTCGGTGACTGTGCCCACAGAGATGCGAGGGCTCCCCGTTCCCTAAGTTCTGGACTGCAAGCCCGGGGCTCACCAATGCCCCCCGCCCTCCCACGCCGCACCTGCCTCCTCCGCTGGTCGTCTACGCCCCGTCTGCTCAACGCCTCAGCCCACCATCGATGCAGTGCGAGCTCCGCGGGACTGCCTCCTCCAGTGTCGGCCATGGCTGGATGATTCCCTTGATTTCCCGCCCGTCCATCCTCTAAGCCCCGGACTGCTGCCGGTCCCTCTCGGCCCATTGACCTGTCGGCTCTAAACCCATGCTCCTAGCTCCCCCGCTCCCCGTTGCCGGTAGTCCACCAGGTCTGCCGGTTACCCATCGTCCCTCCGGCTCCGCCTTGGTTTGGCGTCGACCATGCTGCGCCTCGGGACTCCACTCCTCCGGCTTCTTCGCTCTGTCGCTCCGGCTCCGCCTCGGTCGCCGGCGCCATCTGCTCCGCCTTGGACCTCCAGATCCTCCCTGTCGCCCTGGCTCATCGGCTCTCCGTCTCCACCTCAGGCTCCTCCACCACCTGCACCACCGCCGTTGGTCGGCCCCCTGGAGTCGGCTCCACTGTGGGTCGCCATCATGGCTGGCCTGGGTCCTGCTTGGCTCCTCCGGCTCCAAGTTCTTCCTGTTTTCTCCCTGGCTCCTCCCTCCATCGTCATCTCCCTGGTCTCTGTCTGCCGGCCCCTTCCCGGGTGTCCATCCTCCTCCTGAGCCGCCTCCCAAGTTCCCACCCGTGCCCCCCCCTCTGTTGTTCTACGGCGCGAGGACCTTCCGGGAGGGGGATGATATGTCAGGATCATGGACCTGTTTTATTACGTTTTGCCCCTGTTTCTGTGTTCCCTTTTTTGGTCATGTTCCTGTCCTCGTTTTGTTCATTAGTCATTCTGTGCACCTGTGTAAAGTAATTATCCCTTGTATTTAAGTTCCTATTTGTTCAGTAAACCTCTTCCGCTTCGTTTTGGTTCGACACCTAGTCTTGTACACTCTTCATTGTGCTCTTTGACACTACCTGTTGGATTATTAAAGAACTCGTGTTTTTGTGTGTGAATCTCCATACGGTCCCTTCGTTTTCCTTTGTCCCCGCCGCTTCAGCGATTGTTATGCGATTTATTTTTTGCATCTTCGTTCTGTCTTATGCACGTCGCATCACTGAAATTTCGACCCGCGTTTCACTTTGCAGTACTTGTATAAGCAAATCGGTCGGCTTGTAGAGCCGTTGAAGCCTACATTCTGAAACTCACGTAGCGGAAGACTTGTGATCTCTATACTGTGCGGGCCGGTCTCGTTTTTTTTCAGCAGAACCCTGTCTGCCACACTCACAGCCCTCCCAGGATGCTCTGTAAACAGCCTTTCATGCCGTGAGCAGGTCTAGGTTCAATTTCTTCGTCTTATTACGCTCAAACGTCAACCCCCCTCACTTGCTACAACAGCTGTTTGATTGAATCTGATCATCTACACATAGCATTGCTATGGCCCCCATGCGCTCACTTCTTAAGCAACTGGACTTCGACAGAAATCCACTGTTCTCCACTTGTTACAAAAACACCTTCATGTCATTCGTGTTGGGGGTGTTGGGGTTGTCGCACACTTGCCGGTGTGCCCTTATGTATGTGGCACCCAAGGGTTTGGTGGTGAGACAGTCCAAGGAATTAAAATGTAAACAAATATATGAAACATCAGTCATAGTTATTGCAAATTTATCAAAAGTAGACCTATACATAAATTAATATGCAAATAAAATGTTTAGGTCACAACAGCATCTGTTTCTGAATGAATTCAGAATTCATTTATTTGGCATAATTGTTGTTTAATTTCAAAGCTTATTAGCTCAGCCTACTCTACTAGAATGGTATAAATGACATAATATAATAATTAGGGATGCACCGAATATTCGGCCACCGAAAATTTTCGGCCGAAAATGGCCCAAAAGTGCATTTTCGGTTTTCGGCCGAAATACTTTTATCACCGAAACAATACGGCCGAAATGTTGTGATGACGCAAACAGAAACCGCGACCTGCACGTGCTTGTCTGAAGCAACATGTCTTTGGTGTGGACGTATTTCAGTATATCTGAGAAAGACCCACGGAGAGCGATTTGCAAAACATGTAATGCCGAAATTTCAAGAGGGGGTGCATCTGCAAGACTTTCTCCACGTCGGGTTTAATTTATCACCTGAAATCCAAACATTCCGATCGCTACGCTGAATATGAGAGGAACGCGGCACAGAAAAGGAAAACGCCGAATATTCGGTGCATCCCTAATTCTTATCCAAAACAACTAGATGTGATATGAGTGTGATACATAGATACAAAGATGGTACACGAGTACTTGTCTGCTCCGTGCACAAGCACTGACAGCGAGAGACTGTTCAATGCAGCAGCTCATGTTCTCGATGAGAAGATAAAGCAGAGAAGCTACTTTTCATCAAAAACCTGCCACTTTACCTCAAGAAGTAGAATGGGCTTGTCTAGTGTTTAAATAGTTATTATCCACTTTGCACATCTGCAATTCTTGGTGCATTTGTTGTTGTTAAAGTTCTACGTTAACATATGGGCTCTGTCTTCTATTATGTTGAAGGCCTACAGAGAAAATATTGTTGTATCTTTAAGCAGTTGCACTTGTTCTGAATGCACTTTCTTGTAGTAGTCCTACAGAGAAAAATTTTAAATGTACTTGACCTAAATGCACTTTGTTTTTTATGAGAGAAGATTTAATTTTAAAACCTTTCTGCAGGCCAGTAGGCCTGTATATTATTATTTAATGTACACATGAGTGGGGTCAATTTAAACATTTTAGTTTGAATTTTATTTTATACTGTGCATTGTTGCAATGTGCTAAATAAATATTTCCATAGTTTGTAATTGATTTATTCTTTGAAACTTTAATATTAATTTATGCAATTGCAATGCCTTGATTTTAGTAAAGTTAGTGCACAGTCATAGCCATAAATGCAATGGTACTAATAATTGGCATAATTTCTTTCGGAGTTTCGGTTTTCGGCCTTGGTTTCCTCTTTTTCGGTTTTCGGTTTCGGCCAAGAATTTTAGTTTTGGTGCATCCCTACTAATATATTCTAACAAGTTATATACTTCCGTCAAGACCATGGCTCGCTGGAGTCAGAATGTAAAAATACTATTCAGGAATTAAAAACATTATGCTGGCTTATACACATTGTATATTTGTTCTATCATCATACATGCAGTTAACTAGTATACATTCATACATATCTGTAATTTTTCATGCATTGGAGGATAGTTTTGTTTTGCATAAATAGCTCATTTGACTAATTTATCCATTCATGATGTGCCAGTGGCAGGGTTTTCACTCATGAAAAACCAGAGAATTATAAAATGGTGATTTCCAAGCCTGTAAAAGTCATGGAAGTCAATTAAATCTCAAAAGTCATTGAAGGTTCTATAGTGAGCATAAAAATCATTCTATAAATATCATTATCTTCTTCTGTAGCCAGTATGAGAGTAGCGGCCTTCAAATCTCACAGACTTGAATACGTCGAATCAGCAATGTTTTTCAAGCTTCAAAAACAACTGCAGTAGTCAGTAGGAGTGGGAGCCCTGCAGATATATACACCTTTCATCATCTAAAGTCATGTCAGATGTAATTTAAATTGAAAACCTTACGTTTCCTGCACATAGCTCTTTTCTTCTCTCTCATTGCTATCCATTATCTTTGCTAGCCCTTTGACCACCTATTATCTTGTCTTTTTTTTTTTTGACTCCTGACTGAGAATGAGTGTGTCTGGTGAGGGGATTAGCGGTGCTGTGTCTGGAGGTGGTGTAGGAGAGCAGTAATACTCAATAATTAATCACCATCAGCAGCGCAGAGCATGGAAGAGTACTCAGGGGTCCCTTGTTAGCTGGGGCCGATCAGTGAAGTGTGAACAGTCTGCAAGCCCTTTTAAACCACATACACACCTGATCAATATTCTGAATTTCAATTCATGCTAAGGGCACGGAAAGACAGTTAGTGTTCTCTGACTTTTTCATGGCTGTGATGTATGGTGAGGGTACAGCACCTGTAGTCAAGGTTACATGTGCACTAACAGGTCAGTGTCATAAAAAAAATCTTTCAGGAGTCCATATTTGAGTCTATATTTATTGTTTCTCATTTCCTGCTTTCGCACTCAGTCACGCACACACACACTTTATCCCCCGAGCGTGTTCGACTTCCACCTATATTTGCTGGCACGAGACCGCCCCCCCCCCCCCCTTGGAACTGCCACCATAAATATGAGTCCCACAAAGACCGGCGTGGTCTTTTCTCTTTTTTCCCCTCAATTCTTTTATAATACAAAGCCCACACATACAATAACACAACCACAAACATGCACACACGTCTATTTGGCCTCTCTTGTGAACGTCATATGTGATCCTAGTCTGATATAGATGTGAGCTCAGGTGTCCTTGAGTCAATTCGTTTCTGCCGTTCTCGTAAGGTGTGGTGTGTGGGGGGGGGGGGGGGGGGGGGGTGGGGGGGGGGGGGGCGGTTGGGGGGGGGGGGGGGTTTAACGATTTGTGGTTCTCTGTTATAACGCAGCTCTCTTCCTCCAGGGGCACTGTTATATTTACCGCATGGTAAATGTCTTGACTGTCAGGCCTGGAGATGTGGAGAGTTTAAATTGGATTAAATCATAAAATCACCACATCAATCATTCACAGCTGGGTCCGCCACCACACGCCTGTCCATGTGCATGTGTGTGAGCGACCGTACATGTTTATGTGGATATTAGCTGCAATGAGAAATGAGGAAGACCTTCTGTGTACGTCTCTAACTGGACGGTGATTGAATTGCCAATTGTGAGTGGGGGAAAAAGCAGCGCTCATTTGGACTGATTTGATCTTAAAAGTGTTCAGTCTGGCAGATGATTAGGTGACTGTGTGATTTAACAGGTGACTGAATGATTGGGGATGATTAGTGTTATTTGTTAAGTCACGCATCTCTAGCATCACTTTTTAAAAAAGCGTTAACCCTAAGGCTGGAAATATGGCACATAACTCATCCCACATTGTTTGTTTGTACTACCTTGAATCATGCGGCTTGTTGAGGAGAGACATGTTTGTTACTTTTATGAGCAACTGAAATATATAGAGAAAGAATATAAATGCAAAACAGCAAATTACATCAAATTAAGCAAATTAAATTATGTATTTTATATAATGCATAATATATGTATAATTTACCTTTTTTTCTTATTTGCTCATTTATTTTTTGTGCTAATATGGGATGAAAAATCTTGTTGAAGCTATATATTTAGATTAAGGGATAGTGTTCTGACTGACACTACATGTCACTCAGAACACCTTAGTAACTGCATAACAATGCCCTGGCATCCACCCACTACAGTTAGTATTGCCGCAGTTCTCATGGGAAGGCACTACTTAATAATCAACCAAATCTCATGGTAGTTTATAACGGTTTTACATTTTGTTGAACAGTTTGCAAATTCATATGAATTTGTATGATCTTGTTCATATGTTTTCCTACAATCTGCTTACGCCCCAGTTACAGTTACTTTTAATGTTTTTTTCCCCCCTAAACATTATGGGTGGGAGAAAATATTGATTCTCCGATGCAATGCGATTCTCTCTTCAACGATTCTGAATCTGATTCTGCTTATATAATTTAATAAAAATGCATAAAATAAATGTGATATAATTTATATAAAAATGTAGCCATGCGAGTAATATAAAAAATTGAGGATGCAACACATCGTGATGCATCGGGATATCGAATCATTGACATGACTATTGTAATCAAATCGAATTGTGAAACCAGTGAAGATTCATACCCCTACTAAAAATGTACATTTTCAGATGATTCACATTGTACAATTTCATCTGAAATCAACATATTAACATTTTTCTGTGAAAGCTGGTTGGCCATAATTTATTTTTGTTATTTACTTACTCTTATGACATACCAAGCTTGTATGGCTTTCTTTGTTTTTTGCACTGGTTGCTGTTTTCAATGCAATTATAATGGATGTGGACTGGAACTTTTAAGCTTTAAAATGGATTATAAAGTATCAGAAATGTCCCATATGACATGTCATATTAAAACAAAAAAACACTAAAGGCCTTTCCACACTGAGCGCTATGCGAAAAAGCGAGGCGTAATGCCGACGCACGGTGACTTTCAAACCACGCACGAACTATTGGATTTACCATCTAAATTAAGATAAAGTTTGGCTCTACACCAGAAACACAAACTATCTATAATGCTTACAAGAATAGGCTACATCCTAAAATATAATTAGAAGTACAATTATCATCAAGCAACACTTGAAAATGTATTTGCTTGCCCACTTTAAACCATCATGAAGTGCTTGTAATAACTTCCGATTGTGATCTAAAATGGATTTTGATTCTATAATAAATCAACCCTCACACACCCTGAGATGGGATATGTGAATTGTTAATAAAACACAGGACATGGAGCTGCTGCTTCACCATCAGAGTCTCTGTATTTTCTGAGCAGCATTAAAAGCATTGCAACACATTTTATCAAGTTTTTTTCAATTCAACATTGCTGAAACATGAGTGACATGAGAGCGTTGCAGCTACATGAAATACATTTTTAACAGGAAACATGTGCATGGTACTTTCCTTTATATTGTTCTTTCAAACATATGAATTGTACAGCTTTTTCCAACACTTAATACACCCTTTTTTACCCATTTAATATATTTTAGTATTTCTTTTAGATTTCAGAGAACTCATAACAGTAATATTTTAGAACAATAATCATCTTATATATGCATTTTATATACTCACATAATGTGAAAAATCACTTAATGAACTGTTACAATCGCTTTGATGTACATATTCTAACTTATTAGCTCTTCAGGATGCCAGTTCAGGATTTTACATACAGGAAAGTATATGAAACTCAATTTAATCAACTCTTTCACTTTTAGAACACACATTTGTAACTGATAAACCATTTTTGTCACATTTCTCACAAATATGTTATATTTCGCTCACATACATTACATCGTAGTCACTGACTACGAGAACACGTTGTCTCCATCATTAGCATAGAATGTGTGATTAGCACACGCGGTGCACTGACTGGACTCGATACAAACTTTTAAACATCCGAAAACAACCACATATTCACCCTTTAAAGGATAATATTTGCATTTCTCATAACTTCAACATATTAGGAACGCATATACATTTACATGAATTTCATACCTGATGAGGGGAGATGTGAATTGTTAATAAAACACAGGACACGGAGCTGCTGCTTCACCATCAGAGTCTCTGTATTTTCTGAGCAGCGCGGCCCCTCCCCCAAACAGGTGAACACTTCCCAAGGGAAAAATAATCAAGCAATCAGTGAACCCTTCAAGGCTGAGCAGGGAACATTAATCGTCACAGATAATACATTCTAAAGTGCATTCGGAAAATACATTCACTTGTTTTAAGTTCAGTGTTACTCTAATATAATTTATTTGCAATTTTCCTTACTTTTACACATTTATTATTATTATTTTTAAGACCACCACACAGACACATGCACTCTTTGTATGTTTAATAACGCCACACTGCTTATTGTCATAAATATCCTTTATTGTTATAAAAATACCATGAGTTGCATACAAAACACATACAGAAATTATATCGTCATAATCATGTCTATTTGCTTTCATATTTCATGTGTAGAAAAACAGTGAAAGCGCTCCTCTGACTCAACACTCGCACACATGGAAGAAAATGGACGGTGCTCTACAGATCACATAATTCAGTGGAGAATTAATAGAACTGTTATTCTGTATAAAGAACATGTGAATAAATTTGTTCTCAAATACCAACGATAACAAGAACTCAGCATCCACTCTCTTCTCTTATCAAGGATACTCTTCTACGGTGTTTGTTTTCATTGCTTTCGAACAGGTCCAGTCCGCCCCCCGCCCCCAAACCCCCCCCCGCACCCCCCCCCCCCATTCTCACCCTTTTTTATGCCACAGACAGACTTGCTCTGGTCACATGATCCTAGGTCAAATCTTATTGGACGGCACGTGTTTTCGCGTTGCGAAACAGAAAAGATTTGTCGGACTGGTGCGAAAAAAACATTTGCATTTTCGGTTGCGAATGTTCACAGTCTATGTGGAAGCATCCATAGAAATCCATTCATTTATTCCAGCGCATCATCGCATCCGATATTCGTTTAACTTTTTCGCGCTCAGTGTGGAAAGGCCTTAAGGTTGTGTGAAGAACATGGAAGTCATTGTTCACTGATCATTTTCTCCTCCATATTATTTGTTGTGATTCACTGAGAGAGCTGAACTGACCATATCAGTCAGATTTGTGAACAAATCATTCACATTTTGTGAACTGGATTAACCAATTCATTAAAGAGATCTGACTTGAAAAACAATCAATTCACAATTTAGACATTGCTGCTTACTGGATGAAAACATCAGAGGGCGGATATCAAGATTTTCAGTTAATAATTGCCTAAATGGGTCTGTTCCAGAACAGTCCTATAAAATGTACCTTTTATTGTTTCACGAGAGTATAAATGAAGGTCTTACAGGTTTGGAACAACATGAGTGTGATTAAATTATGACAGAATTTTCATTTTTGTGTGACTCTTCCATTTAATTAAAGCCGTAATACGTGATCTCATACGATTAACTGTGGCTGTGAAAAGTGAAATCTTATATTCACCTTTTCTCTTTTTTTCCCTCCTCTCTCTGTCTCTTCTCTTCCTCTCTCAAACCCTGAGCTTATGTTGGGAGAGGGATGATAAGCCATTTTAAGAGACACAAAGAGCACCTCTCTCTTTCCCCCTTTTTAGCACCACACACACACACACACGGACACACCAGCCTCCACACACACCAAAATACAGTCTATTAACTCTAAATGCTACTGTTCCTTGTGTATTTAGGCTTCCATGTCTGAATTTGGCATGCAATTCATCATCAGTAGAATGTTATTGTAAGATAATTACGGATGAAGAGGAAGGGTTTGCACACACTTATTAAGTTTACATTAATTATTTGAAAAAAGACGGGAAGCAGGGAATATAGGTGTTATTTGATTAGATATAACAAGTCTTAGAGGGAATTCCAAGAATACCGTATAGCTGCAGGGAGTAATTTATAGGTCTGCGTTAAAGTGACAGAAGCAGTGCATCATGGGGGAGTCATGTGACAGGACTGTGAAATGAATTATGAACCTGAAATGATGTTAAGGTGCTTTATCAGCTGGAGACTTCAAATAAAACCGTAAACAGTAGTGATTATGGGTGGTTGACATGTATATGCAGTACTTGTGTTTTGAGAAATGTATTTTTCACACTGTATTCATTTATATTAACTGCAAAAAGCTAAATGTTTGTTAAAAATGGTGAAAAACAGTTACAGCAATTAAAATATACCCTTTTCCTTATACTTTAATGCATTATTTACCTAAAATCTTGAAAAATGTTCATGTTCCTTGTTAACCATCCATATATATTTACCTTTGAATCCAGTTACCAAACTCTGTGCCTCTTTATTAATGAATATATCAGTCAAATTTGGGTTCAATAGACTTGCGCATAGCATTCAGATATCTAGTTCGCCTCTCTGATAGCTCTCATCATTTGTTCTTACACTTTAAAGGGAGATGATACACTAAATCATTACTGCATATCTTTTTTTTTCCTGACCTCTTTGTTAACGAGTTTAATTAATTCTCTTAAAATGTTACACACCCAGAGTTCTTTTTAATAATCGTGGGTGTCCTACATTACTCAAACATTTAAGAAACACCCATTCAAGGAGAGAGGACAAAGCAATCAGTGTGTGCTTATTCTCCGATGGAAATGGTTTGGATGCCCTCTGAAAACAGGCTTCTATAACCTCTCAGGTGGGAGAATTGTGTGGACGTTGTGCACAGACAGCAAACGGAGATTAAAATAGATTTCAAATATGAACACAGAACGCAGGTGATTGAGTGGCTTCGTGGGAAGGCAGAGAAATCAAATAAAATATGAAGAAGTCATACTTTAATATGATTTGACCAAGAAAGAAATGCTTAAAGATTATATCTCTCTTAGCTTTGTATCACACATATACATATATATGGAGAAAGTAAGAAAGCAAAAATGTCTGAATTCCAGAGAAATTAAATTTTGCATACTTTACACATTATTGCTGGAACTTTGTACATAAAGCAAGTACATGGAGAGGAGAAAGTTATTATAAATACATATATTTGGGGGCCATTTGCCATTTCTATTATGAAAAATTATGTATTGCTCTGATTAGTATATTCAGATATGCTTTAATTATTCATACATATATTCATGAAATATTCATTTTTTATTTTACAGTGCAGTTGTATTATAATAATGCAGATTATGATGATGATGATTATTATTGTTATTATTATTATTACTATATAATCCCCATCAGAGCTCTTCACACATGTGAAGAATTTGAGGCAACAGAGTTTCAGTGATAAGAAAATGATTAAAATTAAATGAACTTGGATACTGTTCAAATTATATGGCCTTAATTTGGTGATTTTCCCCCATGGTATCAAATATTGTAGAATATCAAGGTTCTGTAACAAAGTTAGAAATTTTAGTATTGTAACAAGTCAGTATGAACAACTACAGTAAATTTGTATGTTTCTGCTCCTTGAAGGTTTGTACTACCTCTACACTAAAGACAAAAATGGAATTTGTATAATTTTCATAACAAATGTCAGTATAACAAATAATTAGTAGTGTCATTTGTCAATATAAACATAATTTGCATGTTTACTGAATACAATATATAGGGTGGTGCATGGCAGTTGTTAAGGTATTCTGGCTAATTTTATTGTTTTGAAATCATATTTATCAATTCAATCATATTATTAAAGGTTGCTTTGTTGCAGCTAAGGTATTCTGAGCAGCATTTACTCTTGAGTGTTGCTATGTGGCCAGTAAAACCAACTAGATTTGTACATTTCTGAATAAATTGTGAGTGGGTGGTTGCTATACTTGAATGTTTTTTTAGTATGTTACTATGTGGTTGCTAAGGTATACTGAGGGGTGTTTTAAAGCAACAAGCCTCAAGAAGCCATGGTTTACAGTGATTTTTAGAACAGCTAAGGGATGTTGTTATACCGGGCAAGGTCTCATAAAATAAACAAAAAGCAATAAAAATCTATTAATTTATTGGTAACAAATAACCATTTTTCCACCAAGTTCTTCAGCAATGTCTAGCAGCAACGAAGTAATACTGATGTAATAAGGTCAAAGGTTTGTTTATAGAGTATTTTATAATGTCTTCGAATGCGGCTCAGGCAATCATAATCAAGAATCGGAATTATCCATTTTACATACTATATTAAAAACCATTATATTAAAGATTGCTAATCAGATGGTAATGTATACTGAGTGTTTTTAGCATGTTGCTTTGGTGTTCTGGGTGGTTGCTTGCTAGCCCAGATCAAAATAGCCCAGCAAATCTCTATAGTATTGTTTAATGTAAGTCTATGGGGTTTTTCCAACAGTATTATCACTCAAAAACTGCCCAGTCATTTAAAATATATATACTGTAAACCAGTAGGGGACTGCAATAATAATAATGTTTTCGAATAGATTTCTTAAACACACTCTTCTATTGTTCCGTAAAGAGTCCTGCCCCAAATCACCATTGGTTGATTTTCCCCCCCCCCCCCCAGAAAAGTTAAAATGTCGGGCCCCTCAAACAAACAGAGAGTGTTTGACAGCGTCCCCCTGTTACCCACTTCACGAAGTCAGCCTACTGGGTTTTAACATCGACAAAATTACACACTTCACCTTTAAATCTTGTGTTTGGCAGAAAAGCAAATGCAGGTCTGAACGTGGGTAGCTTGTGCTTGTATGTTGCCTGTATGACATGTGAGGTTTCTATCTGTGTCTCCGTCAGGCTGGAGAGGAAGATGACAGCTCTCAACCCAGTGCTGTTCCTGCTCTGCGGTGTCTCTGTGTCTCTGACTCTGAAAGTGGTGTCAAAGAGAGGCTCATGTATTCCATTTCTGTCTCTCTCTCTCTCGCTCGCTCTCTCTCTCTCCTCTCTACTCACAAGGGCTTGCCTCTTCGCTTAAAGTGTAACATCAAATATTATTTCATGGCGTAATGAAAGCTGCTATGCTAAACTGCTCTCACCGGCCATGTGACTGTACATATTAAAGCTTAATTTAATGCAGCATTGACTGTGAAGGTCATTCTTGTGTGCTGAGATAGTGAGTGTGTATGTGTGCTTTCCTTTACGCACAAGTAGGCAAGTACATAATCACCAAACTGCACACACACACAAATGGGAACACATGTAAATACACACATACATTTTGCAACAGAGAACAGGTTGGGAAGAGAGCAGTGCCAGCCCATCTGTCAGAGGTGGCTACTCTAATTGTGTTGTGAGGGAGGGTGTGTGTGGGGGGGGGTGTGTGTGTGGGGGGGGGGTGTTTAAGGGAGCGAGAAAATGTGTGTGTGTGTATGGCTGACTGGGAAAAAGAGCATAAAATGTGAGCCAAGACCACCATGTACTCCAGATAATTAGGTGCAGGGAGGTGTTATGAGTTAAGCTGCAGTTTTATGTTCCTCTGGACCAAAATTTGTATTTCCTGATACCTCCGTTTTCTCCTGTAGCATAATGACAACACAAAAAAGAGTTACTCAATTACTGAAACTCAAGGTGTTCACTGAAAATGATCTAAAATTATAAACCCTATTTCAGCGTTGGCTGAAGAAACAGTTATTATGTACAGTCTGATTGAAACTGGCGGGAGTCTTTTGAGGACAATTTCAGCATCTTGCCTTAAAGTCAGCATGAAATGGCATTCGCAACCCATTATACTTCCATATGTAGCCATATT
>JADLZN010011515.1:0-20766 GCA_018155175.1 Sinocyclocheilus anophthalmus
TACCACCACCATGGTCACAGTTTCACCCTACCCATCCACACACCTCACTGGTCCTTACAGTCGATTCGTGTGAACTTTTGTAGACTGTCGCCCCCTGGAGCCAGAGATGGGAATAGAAATGCTAAGCTGGCTCCTTAACCATTTGCTTCCCCTCTTCTAGCTCCAACAGCTCTCTCAGGCCACCACAAGGGAGGGAGAGTAGAGGACGGTTTTTTTTTCTTTTACCTCAAATTTTGGCAGCAGTTTGGGAACTCCCCGAACGGACATGCTGTCTATGGTGCTCTTGCTCTCTCCAACGTGGGAGGGATTTCCATAGCTACCCCTCCTTAAGTGAATTTGATTATCCTAATTATTATTGCTCTATTATCAATATTATTACAATTGCTATTGTTACTGTCAATGTTGATATTACAGGTATTGTTATTATATAATGAAGATGACTATTTTTTATTTTAATGTTATTGTTTTTTCATCATTATTAATATTATGATTTTTTTCTGCCCTCTCTTGACTAAGAGGGACCTCCTTTCTTCATTCTCGCTTGTTCATTATGAACACGAGAACAAGCTAATCAGCATTTTTGTTGCGCTTTTTGCCTCTCCCACCCCCACCAACCTCTCTATATTGATGAAGCGCCTTCACATCATTGCAAGTCACATTTCTGTGACTTCATTAAAACATCTTTGTGCTAGTCACTCGACACGTGACCAAGAAAGAGAGGATCAGACACCAGCTTGGGCCTTTCTGTTTGGTGACGCTCTGATGAAATCTGTAAAGTTTCTCATCCCTTCAAATGGTGCTTATTTTCGGTCTCAAGTGTCTCTAACTTTGCCCTCACAATATGGAGACAGGTGCTGGACCTGGGTGCTTTTTAGCAGCAGATGTCAGTCTTGGTTCAGCCTTCCATTGTGTCACCTGATTGGTGCTGACTCATTTGCCTGCAGTTTCATTGGCCATTATTCACTGCCCATTTTACATGTTCAGACTAAGGTGCTGATAGTGCTAGCAAAAATCCACCTTAATCGAACCGCCCTAAAGAGCTGCAGATAACCCACCGTGGGTCTTAAGCATACGATTTCCACAATCCAGACTCGGCTCAAACAGGGAATTCCAAAATCATCGGCCAATTTTTATTGGCTTGAAAATCTGCTTGATTCACCCTAGATGTGTTCAGATTGACTGTAGAGTGTAGAGACTTGGAGCTGCAGTAGGTAAGAAATTATGGCTTTTTTAAAATAATGACTTGCTACAAAATTGCCATTACAGATGAGTATCTATAGATTTGAAACATCAGCGTATCTGGTTGGTTTTAGACACGCAGTGTAAAAGCTAGAGGGCGACATGCCTAACTGGTTCCCTTAGATGCCAGTTCTTGTTTTTATGTAACACGACTGGCCCTTTGTAAACTGAACACGTCTTCCATGTCCTGATTTATCTGTAGTTACCCATTTGTGATGATGATGATGATTTTATTCGGAGTCGGATATTTTCTTACCTGCTGCTGGTTACACCCACCAGCCTAACAGACAGAGCACATTTCTCGGAGTTGGTGCTACTATGAGCCTTTCTGCTCCTGTAAAGTTGCCCCTCTCGTTACAAGCAGCCCTCTTCTCTCTCTTTGCCCAGAGAGATCATCTATACCAGGAATTCATGGTGCTGAATGGAATGCATACGGTTTCAGCTCAGTAGTTTGTGCGGGTGCGGGTGCATGCATAACTACATAATGCACGTGTGTGTGTGCGTGTGTGTATGGATTCCTAAACTGGTTGGAATGTATGTGAATGCCTGTCTGTGAGCTACATAGAGAGAGCAATGCAGGGCTGCTGCTGGTTTACACAGGGCTGTACGATGCTTGACACTCACAGAGGAGATCCTGGTGCTCATTAAGTGGTTCTAACGCTCTTTACCTCATGTTGTATAGACACTGGTCCCAGTCACAACATGCTACAAACACAGCGGCGCTACAGACTGCAGGCTTGCTGCCTACATCCACATTCGTACCTACTTTTTTATTCTTATTTATTATATGATGATGATTATTGTTGTTGTGATTGCTGTCATTTTATTTTTGATGATTTTTTTTGTTTGTTTGTTCATTTTAGAGAAATTGTAAATACTGAAGAGAGGATTTTATAAAAGCACTTTTAATCTTGATTTTAATGAGGAAAAAAAATAAGAACGGATTATTGACAACTTGAAACCTAGTTTTTGTTTTAATGGAATTTTATTGGGAGAGATAGAAATGTAAATAGTTAAATATTTAGGTAAGATTATTTAACTGGTGAGGGATGATGGCCTAATCATGAATGATTCCTGAATTTTTAGTCTTCAGTTGTCTGTGTCAAGCCGTCAACAACAGACCACAAAGCAGGGTGTTTTGTCGGTCTACTCAAGATACTGCTGTCCTTTCTTTCGTGAGTACTGTACTTACACCAATACCTCTGTACTACCATTGTCCCCGGCTTCCTTCCCCTGCATCTGATCCACGTCTAGAAACCATAAACTAATGGAGAAGAAAGAAGCCAATGTGAACTTGCTGAATAATACAGTTCGCAAGGATTCAGGACTCGCTTTTTCTGTTTTTTAATGAAAGGGCGTGAAAGTACATCACTTTAACATGAAAAAAAAATTGGCCATAGAACCGAAAAGATTATCAGGTGAAATGTGACAGCTTTCAGTTCAAAACTCTCGGTAGATCATGTAATGCTTATTATTTTTGTTTATTTGATTAAATATCGTGTGGGGCGAGTCTTACAGAGCTCTGAGTCTGCACTGACATTATATTATCTAGATTGTCACTTGTTCTCGTAGATGTGAGATATACCCCTGAAGTTTAAAAAGCTGAGTTTCGAGACTGTTCGGTGCGGTTTTATTCACCCTAAATGGCTTTTGAACCATGGTGCTACCCCATAGAGTTCACTGTGGAAAAGACTCTTGGCAAACACTGTTGCTACAGTTCTTTGGGCTCTTTAACTAGTTTTGAGAGGGAACCTATATGGTGCTGATCATTTTTAAATCTTTGTATGTAGTTATTTCTGAAACAACATTTCTGATTATCGCGATTTTAAAAAAGCACTCCAACTGATTCAGTTTCCATTTTTAGCCATCACCCTAAATAATTGAAATGGTACTTGAAGAGCATGAAGGCAGGTAGAGGAATAGGTACTCTCATGCTTTTGATGTGAACAGACTGTTAATTCAATATTCTGGTGCTACCTGAACTGCCCAGAGAAACCTTTTAACCCATTCTGATAGCTACATTTAGTCTTGTTATTGGATAATCTCGTTCTTTTTGCTTTTGGCCACGGTGTCACACAAACACAACACTCTCACATGCACACACTACTCTGCCCCTCTATCAGCACTCACTGTTAACAGTATCAATCATGCCCAGTTTTAAACATCAAAAGGACAAAATGTATAAAGAGGAAAAACGAAAGAAAAAAAAACTGGCAGCTACATTCCTTTATGAGTTAAAGATTGTTCTTGGTTCTATTTTTCATGTTGAGTATGCAGTATGTAAAAAGTGTTATCTTTTGTTTGGTCTCTCTCCTTGTAGCTGTATGGTGTATCATGTGAATACATAGTGTATGTGGGAAAAGCCACAATACTGTTTTATGTTCTAAACTAAGAAAAAAATTAATAAAAAAAATATCAAGAAAGTTCGTGGTAGCGTTTACTCATTTATTGAAGCTGCCAAATTAATTCTCTTGATCACAGAAGACTCTACGGATTTGTTTTGCATGAGACATTAATTGTAAGACTAACAGTCCATTTTAACGTGAAATGACTGAAAGCCTATCCAGGACTGCTGCATTGTTTTACTGATTTATTTTTCGTTTTAGAAATAGCAACGAGGTGTATTTAGCTACAAGTCCACAGGATGGCAACAGAGTTCCATCAGCATGTGTGCTCAGCTCTATGTAAGTACATCTATGTGTACACACATTCCAATATTGCTGGTCATTTTATTAGGTTGTCTCAGCTAAAATGATTATGTGATCTCTTTCCTGGAATAAAAACTATATATAGATTATTAAAGCTGTATAAAGCAATAATTTTCACGCTCATTAAAATTCCTGCATTTTTTTAAATGTATTTTTATCTAATGATTTGCCTACAAATGTTTATTTTAAAACTAGTGTGAGACTTGCCCACAGCCTCATAGATATTTTTTTTTTTTAAACCAAAGTCTGACTGTGCAATGGTCCGTACCTAGTCATAAACTACATGTTTCATTCAAGAATAAAAGATCACAAGCCACAGACAACTACCGGTTAATTTATCAACACCTAATTGTAGTTTAGCTCTGCATTATATTATTCTGTGCATCACTGTGTACACCTTTGATGTAACATATTGTACAAGCTTATAGTCACAAATTCATAGAGAACAAAACAGCCTATTATTATTAGTTATTATTATTATTATTATACTACAGATACATATTTGTGTTTTAAACTAAATTGTGGCAAGGTGCTAGGTCGGTCCTTATACGAAGTATACACAGACCGTCACTTAAGGGGTTAAAGCATAATCTATGTTTTTACCCATGAAAAAAAATACGAAAAATCCAGTTAAATTTTTTCCGTTTCTTAACATGAAAATCAAACCGTTTCTCATTTCTCTCCATTTCTTCATAAGAAGAAAATCAGATGTCCAGAAGGTACACGGAGCGTGCTACTGCTAATACTGAAATAAAAGCATGTTGCATGTGAACTTTGACGAGGTGAGATGAGTGATTGTGGCTCAGGCAGAGGGAATGATTTTCATGTTATGTGTCAAACATCACATCTGAATATGTTTCAGCTGAAGTCTCTTCTCACTAACAGAACACTTTAGCCAAGGCTGCTGTGAAGAAAGTTTTTATTTTACACCCACTGAAGTGTAAAAACAGGCATATTAAAATTACAGTACAGTTATGAATTGTTCAGCGGAATAAAGCATTCAATAAGGTAACGCTGGCTCTGACAGATAAAATGCTTGCTTTCAAAAAAGATAAGTTCTAAACCTTTGACAAATGAAATATGACGGCAACTAAAAATGAGATGCAAAAACTAAGGGCATGTTTCTCTGGTATTCAGAAATCGAGAATATATAAGTAGACAAATCCCAAGGCAACTGCAAAAAAGATGATGAAACTGTTTAGAGCTGCAGGTGGTAAAGGATGACAGAAACTTGTTGCAGCTAAATTATGATATGATTGCTGCTGTTGGAATAATACAATGTAATTTACTCACTAGCAAATTATTAATTGAGTACCCCTAGATATTGACAAACATTCAGAATATAAGAATACATTAAAAAAACATCTAAATTTGCCCATTACATACGTCAAAAGAAAGTGAGAGAAACAGAAGGTCAATCGAGTTTATGTCCAGGGATATGAATAGCTGTCATCTATGAAAACCCTCAATATCTTTTCAGACCAAATTGAACATGCTGTTGACTTCAGGAGAACCTTTGATCTAATATTCATATCATGAGCTGAGACCATAAATGCTTCACTATGTAAATGCATGAACTCAGATCCTTTACATGATTTTCATTGATAGCACTACACACACATCACACGCACACGACACCTCTCCACTCTACGCTCAACACACACACACACACACACACACGCACACAAACATATCCCTCCTCTCAAACAATCACACGCACACACACACTCTCTCACACTCACACACACACGCTCACACACACAAACACGCTCACGCTCACCCACACACGTCACAATCACACACGCTCATTGCTCACACAGAGACAGAGACACACACACACACACACACACACACACACACACACACCACACACACACACATCTCTCTCTCACACACACACACACAAAAACACACTCTCTCTCTCACACACACACACGCTTGCGGTCAAAACAGTTGGATCAGTAGACTTTTCGTTTTTTACTACAATTTGAGTCTCTTCTGTTCATCAAGTCTGCATTTATTTGATCAAATATATAGTAAAAAGATTAATATTGTGAAATATCATTGCAATTTAAAACAGCGGTTTTCTATCTGAATATACGTCCAACTGTAATGTATTTCTGTGATGCGTAGCTGTAATTTCAGCATCATACTACAGTTCCAGGTACCATGATTCTTAAGGAAATCTTTTTCTAACGGCTGATTCATAATCAACCAATGGAAACAGTTTTGCTGCTTCATATTGTTTTGGAACCTTTAATACTTTTTTCAGGATTCTTTGATTGAATAAAAAGTTAAAAAGAACAGCGTTTAAAATATTAAAATTTTCAAAAAATAACCTACGCGTTCAAAAGTTGCTCAGTAATTTTATCTTCGTTTTAAAATAAATAAATACGTTTATCAGCAAGGCGTGCATTGATACAAAGGGATAGTACAGATTTATATTTTACACAAGATTTAACTGATCTAGATGGATCCGGCCCATTTCATGTACTGTGGTCTGGGTTCAGGCATCTCTTGCCTTAGAAATCTGTCTCTTTATGCCACAATTATTGGTTGTTACACTGCAAAATGGAAATTACTGACAAAGAAGGAGTGAGTGCCTCCCAAAACAGAGAATGACCTAGCACAGAATAAAAGCCCAAAGGAAATTGGGGCTATTGTCATTTTTACACGCTTCTGAATAGCAGACAGAATTCAAGGCTTCTTCAGGTTGAGAATAGGCAAGGGGACTACTAATCTACCACACTGAAATGGCATTTCATTGGATTTGACTAAGGTGTATGCTTGAAAAGGACTCGGTGCATCAAGGTGATGTTGCTGTGTAATCCATTCGCAAGTGGGCAAACAAACTGCAGCTGGAACACAGTGGTCTGTTAAGTCTCGAGATGGAGGTTTCAAGATTTGTTCCCTAGTTGGTGGTTCGCGCCGTACAAAAGCAGTTCAGATGTACGAGGGCCTTTGAAGCTAAAAAGGCTCATGTTTGTCTCTGCATTAACAGGACAAATAACAATAGTTATAAATTAGTTTCAGAGAATGAGAACTGACAAGTTGAAATAAAGAAGCACGAAAGACTAAATAATGTACAATTTGTACAAATAGGTTTTTCTGAAAAGTCCGAAACACATATTCTTTGTCATTGTTCTACCAGAGGAAAATAAACTTTACGCATGCACTACTTTTGTACTTATACAATATAGGCCCGGTTTCACAGACGGTGCTTAGACTAAGTCAGGATTAGGCTATAGTTCAATTAGGATATTTAAGTAATTTTTATACACATGCTTAGAAAAAAAAATATTACTGGGGTGCATCTTGAGACAAAACAAAGGCACTGATATATTTTAAGGTCAATCAGAGCAAGTTTCTTTCATTTGAAACAGCCCAGACTTACATTTTAGCCTAGCACTAGGCTTAAACCTTGTCTGTGAAACCGGGGGTAAAATTATTCTTTAGTACTTCTCGAGATAATCGTAAGATCATCTAAGTGTACTCATTGTGCTATTTTGGGACACCAAGAATATGAACTAAAATGTGCTTTTAACATAATTTCTCTGTAAAAAAATTTTTTTTTTAAAAAGTTACAATTTTAACTAAAAAAAGGCAACCTTTCGCACTCAACTTAAGTTAACTCAACTAGCAACCGACAACTCAAAAACTTTAGTTAATCTGATGAATAAAAGTCAGTCTATTGAGTTTTAAAAGGTCAGAGCAACCAAAAATGTATTTAGCATTTAGCAATGTTAAACTTTTTTAACAATCCTCTCTTTCAGGTTTATGTTTATGTATATGTTCACAGCCTACTACATAACAGGCCTATGGGTAGTATTTGCCCCTTTGAACTAAAGGCAAGCATTTCTGTCGATAGACAAATGTATTAAATCCAGCAGTTGCATAACCTAACCCTAACAACAAATGTTAAATCAGTAAAGATATGAACTCTGATCCACATGACAGCTGACTGACCGTGACAACAGCAGCAGCAGCATAAATAATAAGCCAGTAAAATGTAAAACAATGATAATATTTGAATAATAATTAACAAAATATTTTCAAGCTGCAATGCATGCTGGGAACTTGTGCAATGTTGTATTTTTGTTTGGTTCACACACAAAAAAATAAATAAACTGACTTCTCTGACTAAAAATTCTTTGTTCAGGCTACTTTTTTTTACATTAGTAGAACTTTTCGAAAGTTGGATTTACTCTGAAACATACACTTTTAAAAATAATCATCAAACAGAATAGACCTATGTTAAAATATAAGATTAGATAATGAATATATACAACTAGCTATATATATAAAAAATATAATAGCATAAGCACAGTAACCTATAGGGTTTTACTCAAGTAATACATTTCTACTGTATTTTTCACGGAAAATCAATAGACACTAGGATGCTGACCGGGGTGGTAGTTTTTCCTTTTGCTGCTATTTAGCAGCTTTATATTTCCATTCATCTCTTTTTTCAATTGGTATAATTCATCAATTTTCTTTCTTGCTTTCTTTTTTTAAATTGCTCAATTCAGTGTATTTCTGGGTTGAGGCTGAGTTCAACCTGAAAACTACTTCATCAGTTTCTTTTGCCATTTAATTGTATGCATGAGATTATTTTCAAACGACCACATTCTGCTCATGGACACACACTTTATGCTCCTCTACCCTATATGACTCATTCCTCTTTGCCTTAGTACAGGCATCTATTAAGAATTCATCCTACCTTCAAGGCTAATTAACTCTTTTATGAAGTAATTTAAAGTCAGATGCTACAATTAAAAAAACGTTCTTCAAAATACAAACATAAACTCTATGTGCTCTTCTGGAGACAGGTATAAGAAATGACCTTGTCAAACAAGATTTCTAAATACCAAAGAACATAAGCTGCTGTTCTCTAAGGAGAGACTCCCCAACTGATTAATGGTTTTAGAAGGTCACGTTAAACTCCAAAGAAAAAGTGAAACATAACTATGTATACACATAGGGCTAAACTGATAATAAAATTCTGGCAAATATAAACACTGATCGTTGTTTTCATGTCATGACTAATAACCAATAAATGAGCAGAATAACATTTTTAGACTATTTTGTTTAAATTAAAAAAAAAAAACTAAACCATTTTAAGTGTTAGTAAAGTGAATTTAGGCTTCACAGCATAATTTATGTGTTATTACATTATTATTACTTTTGAAGATTTTACTTTAAGTGATTATTTGATGACAGCAGAGGTAAACGAAATTTCAAAATAGGGGAAATGAGAATGCACAATGAAATATTCAATACTGATTGATGCCAATAGATTCAATAAATAAACTCATATGGTACTGTAGATATGCATACCAATCTTCTCACATAAATTAGAGTAATTTTAATAAGCAGAACAAAACACTGCGAGCCAACAGAAGGATTTCAACAAACATGCATGAGGTGAGAGTGTCATAGAAGGATGCGTACGTCCTCCAGTCCTTGAGAGAATATTGAATTCTTACTTGTGTCTGTCCATGACTTAAAACATTATAGATTATGGATTATGAGAGATGCCACAGGTAATATATCACAGAATATAAAATCTCCTGACAAGTGAATAAATATGGTGTTGCTTTCCAGCACCTTGGGGAATTTTGCACAGAGTGTGTTCTTGCATGTGTGTGTCTGTGTCCATCAATCTTCTGAATTCTCTTTAATAAAGTTCAACACATCCTTCTGTCATTTCTCTCTCTCTCTCTCTCACACATCACCACACACACACACAATTCACCTGTCTGTCTTAGGAGATAGTCTTATGTCCACCATCTGATCTAAAACAGGTTGAGTTTCTCATAATGAAAAAAGACCAAACAATTACAGCATATCTATAAAAGCTACATGGAAAACTCACAGGACGCACATACTGTACCAGATCATCAAACACTGCTTTACAAACACTAAAACTAAAATTAAAATGCATATGTGCAAGTCCTTTCTGCAGACTATCCCTTCACAAAAGTGCCAGATAAAAGGAGAACCAGCATTCCATCAGTATTTCACAAGAACTTACCAGCATAATACTGATAGGCATTAATATAAAACCTCTAATTATATTAATTAAAAGGTCTGATCCTGAAAGGCAGATCCAACTGACTGAAGCTCATTTACATTGTAAAAAGCATTTATATTCATTCAATCACATTTATAAAACCATTCTCGACTCATACTGATAAAGCTTCTTTGAAAAGTGCAACCCATTAACTAAAAGAGCGGCTTATTCAACAGATGATTCATTCTCTCATTCATCTGCACAGGTAATCATTTACACATTCTTCAAGCAGTATTAAGTCCACCACAAACACTATATTTATGGAATGAAAGGGAGGAAATAGCAAGCAGAGGAAAGCAATGCTTGAGAGTATCTCCTGAGACCACAGATAGCCATGCGGTTACCTGTGTTCAGAATGAGAAAGCCATGTGAGATACAGTTAGAGATGAAGAGACGGGGTAAAAAAACAGAAGTGGGTCTTACCTGAAAGAAAAGCAAGGGAAAAGGAGAGAGAGGAAAGGAGGAGAGGAGGAAGCATGATGCGTGGTGCTCTGAGAGACAAGTGAGTGTGTATCTCCTAGGCTGCTAGTTGCTGATCTGAGCAATGGAGACACACACACACACACAGACAGAGAGAGAGAGAGAGAAACTCACATCTATATCACACAGATAGCACTTGGACATGGAAACATACTCTCTGCCAAACCAGCATGATTCCTAACACACACTCACACACGTGTGCTTGCGTAGGGAAAACCATGCTCTGTTTATTATTTAAGGCGTCCTGTTGCTACTTTGCTGTTAAGACTTTGTAAGGTAGGGAGTCTTTTTAATGTTGACAACAGAAATGTGCATGTGTATATTTGTCTATGTAAGAGGCAGAAACACTAAGGTTGTCTTTTATTTATTATAAATTGCAAAAACTACAGTACTATATGGTGAAGATCTCTCTAAATTATAAGGAATCACTGACTGGAAATCCAGTAAAAATTACTGCAAAATTACAAAAACAAATACAAATAATAAAAAATAAAGTAAAATAACATAAATTAGGAGCGTTGAGTAAAACAATAAAGCGTCAAATAATAAATAAGTAATATAATGTTAATTACGCAATTAAGCGAGATAAAGTAAAAATTAGGAATACAATTAGATGGGTAATGATGAGTGTTTGTTGAGTGATTCTCTCAAGATGAGGGTTAGACATTGTTACCAAATTAAAAAGTCACTTGTTACAAGGATAAAGTAAACATAACTTCCGAGTAGCTGGACTAATGGGTAACGCTAACATATCGCATGTAACAGAGAGTGTCCTCACAGAGGCCCTATATTAATATGCAGTGGTGTCCAAACTCGGTCCTGGAGGGCAGGTGTCCTGAAGAGTTGCTACACTTGCGTTGTGTGACGAGGGCAACAGCAAAATCCTGAGAAGCTAACAAGAAATGCAATTTTATACTAGTAGAGTGTGTTTTCACGTCTACACCTACCGCAACCCTCAACCTACCCTTAAATAATGCAAAAATGTAATTATGTGGGTACACTGTGAGAACATTATGCTAATTGATGTGCGCGGAGCCCCATAGTTGTGCTGTATGCCATCTAGCATTAACACAAACTGGCCTAACACCCTGCCTGGAAGTTTCTCATATGCCGTAGAAAGGCCTGATTGTTCGTTTGGGTGTTGATTGGAGCAACTCTGCAGGACACGGCGCTTAGGCCCATGTTCATACATGGCCCAGATGAGGAATGCTCGCCTCGCTATTAAGGATGCTCACCCTTAAGTGTTTCAAGAAAATGATAAATTCTTTGCTGTGAGGTTGAAAAAGAGCTTTGTATTATATACTATAACTATATCGTATATTAGTGTAGTCGTATTAGTAGCCGAGTGTTAGCAATAACAAATGCATAATATTCCAGTATCAGCTAAACTTTTCAATAAGTACACAAGTCTTTTTTTCCAATTTATTGAGTGACAGTTCTCCTGGTCCCTATGTGGAGAGAAATCAGATGTACTGTTAGTTCTAAAATAAATGACTATGCATCGATTCATATCACTCACCAAAAAAGAAAAACACAGATCAGTATTCCTCAAACTTGAATTAAAAAATAAGCAACTAGAAGTTATGATGCAACCTGCAAACTTAAACGCTAAACACACAAAATCCTGGATTGTATGTGTCTTTTTTATGCTGAAGGGGTTGAAATTTCTTCTTCTGCATTTTACTGTACGGACGTAAATTTAAATTTCCTTCAGCCTGAGGCTTATTCATTTCACGTTTGGTGTGAAAAGGCTTTTATATTTGCCAAAAATATACGTTTTTTATTTTAAAAACAAACAAGCAAGATGTCCGATTTAAAAGTAACGGACGCATTACTTTCCTGAAAGTAACGTAGTTCCTTTTATGGAGTAACGCAATATTGTAATGCATTACTTTTAAAAGTAACTTTCCCCAACACTGATCATGACTCATATCCAGTTTACAGACTGTCACAGAAGATGTTCCGCATACGATTCTAGTACTTTTTAACATCCACAGCGCCATCTAGAGGAAACCAGGTCAAAGATGCGCGGATCTCCCCAACGTCACAGAACCGTGCGACGTCATCACCGCGCGACAACAGGGAGTAAACAAGCCTGAAAACACGTTCTGAATTTAAAAAGAAAGTAAACGAAGATTAAATATGCCCAAAGTGGTGTCTCGGAGTGTGGTGTGCTCGGACACTCGTGACAGGGAGGAGTATGATGACGGGGAGAAACCCCTGCACGTGTATTACTGCCTGTGTGGCCAGATGGTCCTTGTTCTGGGTGAGTAGCCCAAGTTTCAACAGTCATGATCGCAGCCGTCCAGTAATTCATTGTTTACATTCAGCGAATAGTCACCAGCTATCAGACTAACTGAAGTTTAAGAAATCATCGTGTTTCCAGTGCTTAATATGGTGTCGTCCCATGTTCACTTTTAGCTATAAGACAAAATTGAACGCTTGCGGTGTGGACAGCGTCACCGATTATAACGGGATCTTTCTAGATTCATCTTGCTGCCTCTCTCTCTCTCTGTGTGTGTGTGTGTGTGTGTGTGTGTGTGTGTTTTGGTGTTTGTGTGTGTGATGTAAGGTGTATTGTATCTACATTGTGGGGAGTCGGACCAAATGTCCCTAGAAGGATAGTAAAACCAGGGGGAAAAAATATTAAAAATAGTAAATTATGTTTATCTAAAAGTGCAATAATGCAAAAAGGTTTTCTGTAAGGGGTTTTAAGGGTGGCTGTAGCCTTGCCGAAATGCTAAAGAAACGTTGTCAGCACGATGGTATAAAACTGTACATTTCTTGTCTGTTACCACCCACTGCCACTTATACCAAAGACGGAAATAAGCGCAGTTAGAATAGCCAAATATGTGGAAGAGCATTGATATTATGTGACTTTATTGTATTGCAATAGGTAGCACTTTAATGTTAATGTTGAATCAAGACTAGTTAGCACATAATTAATAATTGAAATTGTTTAATAACAATATTTTGTTATGGTTACACTTGATTTGGTTACAAAATAGATGAAGGATGATAAAACATAAACAGTTAATTGTACACAGCATGTATGTAAAATGTTACCTGAGAGTGAGAAAGAAAGAAAGAAAGAGGGAGATAGCAAGAAGAGGGCCCCAGTGAAGAAAGAGAGCTCGCCAGCAAAGAAAAGAGGTCGAGCAACAGTTGCAATCTTCTTTTATCCCTTCCTTAACCATGTGACTAAAAACCAAATGTGAGACATTCAAACTGACAAATCAGCAGATTACAGCTTCACCCACTGTGCAAAAGGTGTGACAATTAGCAGACCCCTGGTGTATACACATGTTGGCCTACAGGCCTTGATCACTATCAGCACTTCTGTGCCTTCAGGAATGCCAAATGGCCTTTTTGTTACTGAAGATAGGTTTGGGACAGGAAACCAGAAGTCTTTGATAATTTTCAACCCTACAGTAGGGTTAGGGTTAGGGGATAGAAAATAGCGTTTTGTCATTATAAAAGTAATAGGAGTTTATGGAAAGTCCCCACAATTCATAGAAACAAACGTGTGTGTGTTTAGGTTTTTTTTAGGCCCGGAGTGCAGATTTGGGCCTGGCCTCGTTAGAAACATCCTGTAATATTAGAAATGCTTAGGAGATAATGTCGGACCCTACAATATTTATTTATGTCTCATTTGAAATATGTGAGTGGATTTGCATTACGTAACTCAATTTTAAACTAAGCGGCATTTATTTTAAGGCTAAGGATCAATGAATAATGTGAGGATCTAATACTTTCATCCACTTTCAAAAACACAAATTGTTTTTTGTTTTTTTTCTGAATTAAAATGGTACAACTATCTTGACTAGCGAAGAAAAAAGTATTAAATTAAAAGTATGAATTTATTATTATTATTATTGTTATACAAAACAGGTCACTGCTTATTAATTTTTTGAAAAAAGTATCTAAAATCTACAGTGGGGCAAAATTATTATTCAGCCACCATTGTGCAAGTTCTCCCACTTAAAAAGATTAGAGAGGCCTGTAATTTTCATCATAGGTATACCTCAACTATGCGAGACAAAATGAGAAAAAAATCCAGAAAAACACATTGTAGAATTTTTAAAGAATTTATTGGTCAATTCTCCGGTAAAAGAAGTATTTGGTCACCTACAAACAAGCAAGTTTTCTGGCTCTCACAGACCTGTAACTTTTTCTTTAAGAGGCTCCTCTGTCCGCCACTCGTTACCTGTATTAATGGCATCTGTTTTGAACTTTGTTATCAGTATAAAAGACCTCTGTCCACAACCTCAAACAGTCACACGCCAAACTCCACCATGGCCAAGACCAAAGAGCTGTCAAAGGACACCAGAAACAAAATTGTAGACCTTCACCAGGCTGGGAAGACTGAATCTGCAATAGGTAGCAGCTTGGTGTGAAGAAATCAACTTGTGGGAGCAATTATTAGAAAATGGATGTCATACAAGACCACTGATAATCTCCCTGGATCTTGGGCTCCACGCAAGATCTCACCCCGTTGGGGTCAAAATGATCACAAGAACTGAAAATCCCAGAACCACACGGGGGGACATAGTGAATGACCTACAGAGAGCTGGGACCAAAATAACAAAGGCTACCATCAGTAAAACACTGCGCCGCCAGGTACTCAAATCCTGCAGTGACAGACGTGTCCCCCTGCTTAAGCCAGAACATGTCCCTCTCTCGTTAGCACACACAGACACAAATGTGTGTGTCATTGAGATGTTACGCAGGGGAAGAACAGATAATGAGTCTTTTACTGTGGAGTTTATGATAATCTTAACGAGCTACTGCCCCCACCATAAAACCCATTAGAGCAAGAGGTTCAACTACTTCTGGCAGAATCAATAGTCAGTCGACTAGACTAGAAAGAGATCACAAACTAATGTATACACTGAAAATGTCCAAATAAGACTTAAGTGAACTCTAATTCTCATGTTCGAGCAACAACAAAAATGTAATCATTAAAATTGACTGTACAAAATTCCTTGGAAACTAGAAAAATCAATGAGGGTTATTTTTTCACACAGATGTAATATTTCTGTCTGATACCAGTAAGATGAAATTTAATTTCATGTCATGGCTGATAAATGGCTATTTTAAGTAATATTTAAATTCTACACTACTTTATATAACTAAATTATATGAAACATTTAAAACTTAAAATTATTTTTATTTTAAATACTAAAATTGAATCTAGGCATTACAGCATTATGTATAAAAATAGATATTCTTTTATAGAGTTGCTGCTTACATTTAACAATGTTTTTATAAAAATTTTAATCAGCAAGTAGATGGCAAAGATAGTCTAAATAAAAAAAGGGAAAATGAGGATGCACAATTAAATATCCAATATATTTAAACCGATAATGATTAAAAAAAAAAAATACTGTCTGATATGGTACTAACTGGTATACAGTATTGTCCATCACATAATTTCATTAGCATATATGAGCGATATCACACTCGTAGATGTGAGATATGGCTGTATATCAGCACACTGTGATTTGGCTCAGGTATCACAACATGCCGATATACAGCCATATCGCACTTCTACGAGTGTGATATTGCGTTTATACAACAGTTCGACATCACGAGTGTGTAAATATATAAGAAAACCAACAACGGAGTTGCCTTTTTTGTGCAGATCTACTTCCTTCCGCCACAAATTCAAATCTCAATTTTGACAGTTTAACAGCTGAGCTCAAGATCCGTTACTAATTCAAAAATGTCACTTTAGAACTAGTAACGTTGAGTTGCTTCATTGAAAGCTTATTGTATTACAGTATTCAAAGAAATCTTGATGATAGCTTTAGAGTTCTAATCTGTGTATTATGTAGAGTATTATGACCACAAATGTAACTGCTGTTGCATAGCTTATTGTATGAACTAGTTCTGTTAACATGACAGACATTTCAATTTAATTTATATTGTTCTGAAAATCACCATGCTAATATAATTGATTGGAGGATTTGTGTCAATTCAAAATGTCGTTTCAGAACATCATGCTTTTGGGAGACTTCAATGCTGGCTGTAGCTACGTTTCGAACTCAGACTGGTCCAAAATACGCCTCCACACTGACCAAAGTTACACCTGGCTCATCCCTGATAGTGTGGACACAACTGTCACACACACCAACTGCCCTTATGACAGGTAGGAAGGCATCACAGGCTATTTAGCTGGATAAGATAAACCTGAGTTATGAAATTATTCATAATATGCTTGAAAAAAGGATTGTGGCCACCTCTGACATGATGAAAGGAGTGTCCACTGGATCAGCACAGGTCTTTGACTTCATGCAAGCCCATGGATTGAGCCAGAGTTGGGTAAGGATAGGTTTTGCCTCATTGGGATTTAGTATTCTAAACATTAGACCTAAGAAGCTCCCTGGAGAGTTGAGTTATTGTTGAGTGTATTCCTCTATCTGAAGCATTCATGTTTCTCTCACAGGCCCTGGCAGTGAGTGATCACTTTCCAGTGGAGGTCAAGCTCCTGTGAAAAACATCAAGGTTGTTCCTTCGCAGCAGATATACACTGCAATGCTAATGCTTGATGTGTAGTGCTGTCTTAGACTTAATAATAAAAAAAAGAATTATTTTCTTCAATGACAATATCATTGTATAGCTATAAGAAATACATGATTGAATGTGAATTACATTTTACCCTTCAATTCTTTTATAATTAATATTCTTGCAGTTTTATTACCCCTTTAAGAACCTACACTGAAACAAATGGTGTAGAAACATTTTTTATTCAGAAAATAAATTTCATAACAACAAAGAAATGGCACATTGAATTAAATGTAACATTTTAGAAAAACTGAAATAGTATTATCAATAGTATAATCAATATCCAATAATCTCAATAAACTTCAACAAAAATTACAGTGTATATAAAATATTTGTATTTTTGGTTACATTTTAAGGCGTTCTTGTTACAGTATAATTACACAGATAAGTACTGAGTAATATTAATTAACAACACATACTTACTATAGGGTTTGGTTTACGGTCCATTTCTTGTAATTATGCATAATTTACTGTTATTACTACAGTAAGTAGATGTAATGTGTAACAAAGATACTGTAAAAGGAAGTGTTATCAAATTTTTAAAAACTAAAACTAAAGACTATTCAAAATGAACTATAAAAGACAAAAGTTTATTAAAATAGAGAAATATTTAAAAGAAATTGTAACCATTTATTAGACCTGACCTATACACTTCTCTTCATGAATATACTGTATGGAAAATTTCAATCTACAAACTTGATGTTGAATTTTAAAAAAAAGTTATGAATAAGCTATATGTCTACAATTTGCCTGCTAAAAAGATTCCATTCCATTTTGGTTTTAAAAGATTTTTGGTTTTAAAACATTGGGATGGCCAACCATTTCTTCATGTTTTCAGTAGTGGCGAGATGCTGCGAAGCAGTCGCTATGGGAACACCTTCGGTGTGACGAATGTCTGAAGCCCTTATAACATCACGCCAATTTATTGGCCAATAGTGCTTAGCACCGCCCCGAGCATACGTCACGTATACTCCAAATCAGCGTGCTCGTGATTTCGAAATATGAAGGAAGCATTTATCAAGTACGGGAATGGCCAGCAGTGCCTCGTTCCTATTCAGGTCCAACCAAGGTTACATATGTAACTGAGACATTCCCTTTCATAGGTTCAACACTTTAACGCTGTGAAGCGATACAATACACTGGGAACAATATACCACAACACCTTCCTGTACCTGAGGTTAGCTGGAAGATCAGGGAATTAGTTCGCTCAAGCAGATAAACCTTGGAGCAAGGAGCCATCCTCACATCCAGACCATCCTCCCATTCCTCTGGTAGAATGAACACTCACACCTAGAGGCGAAGCTATGCTACGCACCTCAGAAGCCGCAAAGACAGCCTTGATCAACCAAAGAGAGGTCCTCTGTTTGGTGACAGCATCTCCTTTGTTTACCATCAAAAAACAATAGGTAAATATATATTACTGGACTGCATGGTCTACATATAGCTGCCACATAAACCTCAAGAGCAGCAGGGGATGTCTCTGCCAAAAACGAGTCTGCAGGAACTCCAGTATTGACCCTACAGGGCAATGAACTGGGTTCAGGCCATGCACCAAGATACAAAAAGCTTTCTTAAAAGCATACAGGCACCTCCTAGAGGGTTCCTAAATTTGAAGAACAGTGTCTGTAATCTCAGCTGAGAGCCTAGAACACACTAACATGCTCCACTCAGTTGCTTCACCCACAGTTTCATAAATCAAATAGGGAGATATACCAGGCCTGAGTAGCCGGTCGGGCCTGAGGGGAACCTCCCAAGGAGGGCCAACTAGCAGACTTACCAGATCTGAGAACCATATCTGAGTGGGCCACAACAGGGAGCATCCATTTCCAGGCAGAAAGGAGGACAAAGGGAGAACTACAGCGGGCAATGCACAGTCATGCTCGAAGCAACAAATCCACATCTCCTAGTCCGAACCTCTGCACAAGAGGCTCACCCCAGGGTGTAGTGTCCTTGGTCTGTGCCCAAAGAACAACATGCCTCAGCAGCCTACACAGGGGGCGAGAACGTAGTCCTCCTTGGTGATTCAGGTACAAGACCACATGTTGTCTGTCCTGACCAGTATGTGACAACCCTCAAATAAGAACTGTTTGAGTTCCAGATACACTGCCAGCATCTCCAAACAATTATGTTGACAATGCAGTGAGGCGAGATCCCTTTTCTCTTGATCCACTACTGGAATGGTCTCATGTGGAGCAGGCCCAACTGAATCACAGAGGACGCTGCTGCTATAAAATCCATTAATCTGTGCCATAAACCTACGTGGAGGAATGTCCTGTTCTGAACCAATCTCCAGTTCAGATAGAGACAAGATGGACTGAAGTCAGCATCTTTAATTTGCTTACAATCCAGGGTAACACTAGAAGTGACAGCATTTCTTCCAAAATGGGTGGTCACCATAGATGCTGGATGGTGCAACCATACGACAGACAGACTGATCCTCCTGCATGAGGCCCCGAGACACATGAATTGTGGGAAAAACCTCTGAAACAGGAAATAGATCACTCAATCAGGCAAGCCAGCACAAAACGCAGTGCCATAAGAAAATTACTCTTACACATGAACTTATTCACACAGTGGTTCAGCTCAACGCACCTCCAGGTGGGCTGACAAGAACGGAGTAAATAGTCATGATGATGCATGACAAATGTGTGTTGCAAAACTCCTCAGAGCCAGTATCCACTTGTTCCAGCTCAAGGCAGCAGCGGAGGTGAAAAAAATAATAATAATTATTTGGGCAGACTAACGCTTGGTAGCATGAAGCAGCAAAAAACATAGAGCACAATAAAATGTCAGCTGCGGAACTCAGAGTCCGCGCCTAAAAGCAGTCCCAAGAAACAAGTTTTGGAAGTGTAAGTGCCAAATCAATACTGCACCAAAAAGCGTCAAAACCATACTGCACAACAAATCATCTGCTGCAGGACTCCTCAGAGTCTGTGCCTGAAAGCAGTACACGAAACAAGAGTTGGAGGCGTAAGCGCCAATTCAAATACACATGCCTGCATTAGCGCAGCTTAGAAAGTAGAGAGAGAGAAAGGAAAAACCATCTGCTCACTCTAAAGCCTGAGCCACTATGGCATTACCTTGCTATTAGAAATACTCTTAATACATGAGCTCATTCACTTATTTGTTACAGCTTGATGCAGCAGCAGAGTAGCACAAAGCACCAAAACCATAGTGCATGACAAACGTCCTAAAATTAATGCCTCTCGCATTGTTTAATAGACACGAGAAACACTTGATTCAGGGGAGGGAAAGAGCAAATGGGGAATATCTGTAAACTCGCCCCTTAAACCCCTAGCTTATATCTTCAACGTACAGTATGTCCCCTACAAGCTCCTGAGAGTCTGAGTCCGCTGTAGAGTACGCATCATCTGATCCGCAGCCGGAGTGGGAATCGTATTTGACTAAACCACCGGACTCATGAAGCGCTCCTCTGATGAACGCATGTGGTCAGAGAGAAGAGGGAATTACATTTACTAATTCTCCATACACTCGGGCTCATCACACCAAGCGTCCAGCTCATGCGGCGCTTCGGCAACCGCAGAACTGGAACAGCGGGGATTGAACGAACATCTCTCCTTCCTCAGAAAGAAAGCGAGCCCTGAGCGCAACACTTACAAAACACAGATGATCACGGAGACAACAACATAGGCCACTATAAGGATTTTCCCACTCACCTATCCTCATGAGCCCGTGATG
>JADLZN010011515.1:28809-245936 GCA_018155175.1 Sinocyclocheilus anophthalmus
CAGCCTAGTAGCCGGGACAACTTCTTTAGGTTTACAGAAGTGACGTAATGACGCAGCACCATGCTCGAATTTCCCGCAAAAACCAACCCGTACCACTCAAATTAGAAAACATTATTAGAAGCTAACCGTTGTGAATCGGGCTAAAGGTGATAGTTTTGAACACGGGCTGGTTATGCTTTAACTACATTACCTACAAACATTTGAAATGTCTCTTATTTTTTTCAATAAAATAAAATAAATCAATAAAATTATTCACTAATTTTATATTTTTTAAACATGAATTAAATAAACTGTTTTAAATTTGCATATTTATTTAAAAAAAAAACATTTATTACCATTTTTACGTTTAAATAAAGAAATTGATGTCTCATATGAAACAGTACATGTGTGTATAAAGATATCAATACACCCTTGACTCAACATGCCAACATTTAAATTCATGATTACAGATGCTCTTACCTCTGAGCCCTTTCCTGTAGGTCAGATGCACATATTTCAGTCCAGACACGATGTCCCTGTTGACCTAATGGGAACAGATGGAATGAATTAGAATAAATATTATTAATTTAGCATGTCATTTTCATTCTCAGGACATTCAACCTGTTGTAGCACCAGCAGAGGTCCTGTTAGATCCTTTAGGAATTCACTCCGTTCCCTTTTAGGGAATACCCATACATTGAAATACAGATACTGTCTATTTTAGTATATTTGAGCATGAACTATAAAGCTCTTTTATCTTCTGTGTGAAGCTGCATCAAATCCTGATGAATCATGGGGCTAGAAAGATATTGTCGACTTGCTGGATCCAAAAGGGATTTTGTGAATAATGGTATTTTGCAGGAATATGATCTGGTGTGACTCGCAGTGAAATAAAGTGACTTTAGATGCCATTTTAATTAAATGTTCTTGGGGAAACTGTTACAAAACATTTCAACATCACTTATATTTTGAAGCCCAAAAAACCCCGACATAAACTCATTTTCTGCTTACATTGTACCCCGATCTGTTTAGAAATATTTCAAGTGTATTATTTTTAGGAAATTGTAGCCTGGGAAAGGGTGTATTTCTGTATGCTGTTCATAGCACTGGCCCGGTCAAGACAGGAAATAAACAATCTATCCACTTTAGATTTTAAGCTAAAAATACACAACAGTATTTTTAGGCCACAGTATAAAAGAATGACTAACATCACTGCAGACTGTTTTATGACAGAAATCTGATTTATATTCACCTTGAAGTGGATTTTCACCCTGTAGTCCACTCCCTCCTTCATGGTGAAGTTCTTCTTCTTCAAAGCATCGAGGCCACCTATGTTAAAAAAAAAAGTTTATTTACATCAGCCAGAGTGAAATTAACTGCAATTTAACATTGTTATAATCATATATTTTTAAAGAAATACAGCAGAAATCAATATCAGAATTGTAAATGTGAGCCTCTTATGTTGCAGGTCGCATCCTTCTGCTTGTAGTTCAACTGAGTTCAATGCAAAGAGCTTCCTTACAAAAGTGCAACTGCTGCGTTATCAATTTATCCCTTGAATCTGCCCTAAGTGCTTTATAATGGATACTGAAAGAGATGGGGGAGGAAGGAGAAATCGGAGATTGATACAATGAACAACATCAATGATGATTTGTGGGCTATTCACATGATGCCAAATGCCAGACTGTGTTCATTAGTGTCCTGTGCTCCACATCTCAACATGAATACTATTTTTAGACTGTAGAGGCTTTATCATCTGATGGAACTGGATCTGGGCTTGGAGATTCTCCATCTTGAACTCGACCCTTTGCATGTGCCGACATGCGATGTTCCTATTAATATAACAGAAGCAGCATCCAGCGCTCTCAAAACCTTTTTCACATCACAAAGATGAGATCCCTTATCTGTAATTGACTAAATCTAGCACTGATAATCACTGTAATAACATAATCCTGATTGGACAAGAGGATTAGTTTGTATCTGCGACAGTGAGCATTGAATCGTGGTGTGTGTGATCTCCTTATGACATGGTGATTATTAGCTCCACTAACTCTAAACTAGATCTGTCCTGTACCATATTACACACACCACACACACACACACACACATACATATATACATATACACTACTGTTCAAAAGTTTGGGGTCAACATTTGGAGTTTTTGAAAGAAGACTCATCAATATATTTACTTGATCAAAAATACAATAAAACACTAATATTGTGAAATATTAATGTAATTTAAACAACGGTTTTTCTATTTGAATATATTTGTAAATGTAATTTATTTCTGTTATGGCAAAGCTAAATTTTCAGCAGCCGTTACTCATTCTAATATCCTGATTTTGTGCTTAAGAATCATTTATTATTATTACCCTATGTGAAAGAGATTTGCTACTTCAAAAACAGCCTTATTTTGAAATAAAAATATTTTGTATATATATATATACGTGGGTACGGAAAGTAATGTTTTCAGACCCCTTAAATTTTTCTCTCTTTGTTATATTGCCGCCATTTGCTAAAATAATCATTTAAGTTATTTTTTCCTCATTAATGTACACACAAAACCCCATATTGACAGAAAAACACAGAAATGTTGACAGTTGTTGTTGAGATTTTTGTAGATTTATTAAAAAAGAAAAACTGAATTATCACATGGTCCTAAGTATTCAGACTTTGCTGTGACACTCATATATTTAACTCAGGTTCTGTCCATTTCTTCTGATCATCCTTGAGATGTTTCTACACCTTCATTTGAGTCCAGCTGTTTTTGATTATACTGATTGGACTTGATTTTGAAAGCCACACACCTGTCTATATAAGCCCTTACAGCTCACAGTGCATGTCAGAGCAAATGAGACTCATGATGTCAAAGGACTGCCTGAAGAGCTCAGAGACAGAATTGTGGCATGGCACAGATCTGGCCAAGGTTACAAAATAATTTCTGCTGCACTTAAGGTTGCTAAGAGCACAGTGGCCTCCATCATCCTTAAATGGAAGACGTTTGGGACAAAACCCTTCCTAGAGCTGCCGTAACCGACGTCACAAACACTGAGCTAAGGTCGGGGGAGAATAGAGGGGACCCTTGATATGGATAGTTACAGATAACCTCCAAGCTCACTGAGCTGGGGGTTGGTGGCTGAGCTCCAGAGATGCAGTCGGGAGATGGGATAAAGTTGTAGAAAGTCAACCATCACTTCACTGCAGCCCTCCACCAGTTGGGGCGTTATGGCAGAGTGGCCCGACGGAAGCCTCTCCTTATTGCAAGACACATGAAAAAACACCTGAAGGACTCTAAGATGGTGAGAAATAAGTTTCTCTGGTCTGATGAGGCCAATATATAACTTTTTGGCCTTAATTCTAAGTGGTTAAAACCAGGCACTGCTCATCACCTGTCCTATACAGTCCCAACAGTGAAGCATGGTGGTTGCAGCATCATGCGGTGTGGGTGTTTTTTTCAGCTGCAGGGACAGGACGACTGTTTGCAATCGAGGGAAAGATGAATGCGACCAAGTACAGGGATATCCTGGATGAAAACCTTCTCCAGAGTGCTCAGGACATCAGACTGGGCGAAGGTTTACCTTCCAACAAGACAATGACCTAAGCACACAGCTAAAATAACGAAGGAGTGACTTCACAACAACTCTTCTGTGACTGTTCTTGAATGGCCCAGCCATAGCCCTGACTTAAACCCAATTGAGCATCTCTGGAGAGACCTAAAAATGCTGTCCACCAACGTTTACCATCCAACCTGACAGAACTGGAGAGTATCTGCAAGGAGGAATGGCAGAGTATCCTCAAATCCAGGTGTGAAAAACTTTTTGCATCTTTCCCAAAAAGACTCATGGCTGTATTAGATCAAAAGTGTGCTTCTACTAAATACTGAGCAAAGGGCTGAGACTTAGGGACCATGTGATATTTCAGTTTTTCCTTTTTAATAAATCTGCAAAAATGTCAACAATTCTGTGTTTTTCTGTCAATAATGGGGTGCTGTGTGTACATTGGAGGAAAAAAAATTACTTAAATTATTTTTGCAAATGGCTGCAATATAACAAAGAGAAAAAAATTTAAGGGGGTCTGAATACTTTCCGTAACCACGTGTATATATATATATATATATATTTTGTGTGTGTATATATATATATATACTATATATATATATGTATGTATGTAGGTGTGGTGTGTGTGTGTGTGTGTGACCCGGAAACCACAAAACCCGTCATAAGGGTCAATTTTTTAAAACTGAGATTTATACATCATCTGAAAGCTAAATAGATGCTAAATGATAAAGGTCAATGTCAATACTAAGCTTTCTCCATTGATGTATGTTTGTTAGGATAGGACAATATTTGTTCGAGATACAACTTTTTTGAATATCTGGAATCTGAGGGTGCAAGAAAAATCTAAATATTGAGAAAATCTTTTTTAAAGTTGTCCAAATGAAGTTCTTCGCCATTCATATTACTAATAAAAAATTTAGTTTTGATATATTTATGGTAGAGAATTTACAAAATATCTTCATGGAACATGGATCTTTACTTAATTCCTAATGTTTTTGGCATAAAAGAAAAATCGATAATTTTGACCCATTCAATGTATTTTTGGCTATTGCTACAATATACCCCAAACCGACTTAAGACTGGTTTGTGCTCCAGGGTCACATATAGATATATAATATATATAATATCTATCTTACTGCTGCAACAATGAGTGTGCGATAATCACATCCAAATACAAGTTTGTTTACTGTATGTATGTGTTCTGTGTATATTTATTATGTTTATATAAATACAAACAAATGCATGTATATATTTCAGAAAAATGTGTTATGTTTGTATATTAAATATATTTATTTATTATATAAATTATATGAATATAAATATATACATGTAAATACATGTAAATATGTTCAATATATATACTGTGTATTTATCTATTACATTAAGTATACACAGAACACAACTATATTATGCAAACAAATCTTTATATTTGGATTGATTAAATCGTTTTTGACAGCACATATCTATATTATATATATATCTACTATATATATATATCTATTATAGCTATATATAACATAAACACACACCAAAGTCTTTACTGTCCATTTTAATCAATTAAATACACCTTTACTGAGTAAAAGTATTAATTTCAACCAAAAATGTACTGACTGCAATCATTTGAACTGTAATGTTTATATTGTTTTTTAAAAACAAAAACAAACAAACCTTTCTGTTCATTCACAGGTTTAAATTACATTTTGACTTTCAATGTGGCCAACCTGTATGTCAAGTATTTCTGAACAATTAGCATAAACCTAACGCCATTTTCAGAGGTGTTTTCTTTTCTTCATTTTGCAAACAACTGTAACTGTGTGAACAGGAGAATGTTCATGAGGGAGATATGTGTTCATTCTCTCCCTGTGCTTAAAGATTCAGGGGTGTTGGTTTTGAACACAATTTGCTGAAGTTGTAGTTGGTATGCCGTTTGTATGACTCCCACACAGCAGCAGTGAGAGAGCATAGATGGAGATGGATAATAAGGAAGATCCCAGCGGAGGCTCTAGCAGTCTGGAGGAGCTGCAATCTGGCACGAGGTGAGAATGCGAGCGCCCCGTTCCACCCGCACTCCCACTGCTGCAGCGTTCAGCACACCATCAACATAACTCACTGAATCATGCTTTACTAAAAGATCCATTTCCTGCATTGCCAAGAAAGGACAAAACAGTTCTGAATTTCTAAATCAATCTTTTCACATCCATATAAATGTGAACTGACATCGGTGTAACTGCCAAATAGCTCATTAATTTATATTTGCACAGGACAGCTCATAATAAGACCCAAGCCCAAACCAGCGCAGATAAAAAGTCAACAGTGTTCACCTAAAAATTTAAATTTGCTTAAAATTTACAGAACAGATTTGCAGAAATTTCACAGAAACACTGCAGTGAATGGGTGCCGTCCAGAATGAGAGTTCAAACGGCTGATAAAACATCACAATAATCCACAAGTTGCCTAATTTACATGACTCCAGTCCATCAGTTAATGTATTTTGAATTGAAAAGCTGCATGTTTGTAATAACTTCAAAACCATTGTTTCTGGTTAAAATAGAAAAATAGAAAAAAGTCGGCACACCTAGGCTCCAAAAATACAAAAATGTTCGAACAGCTATCACATAGATACATTTGACATAATACATACATTTTTGTATTTTTGGAGCCGAGGTGTGCAGACATTCTATTTTTATGATCAATTTTCACCCAAAAATTTAAATTCTGTCATTAATAATAAATTATGGTTGAACCCCTGATGTCACATTGACTATTTTAACAATGTCTTTACTACCTTTCTGGGCCTTCAACATGGTAGTTGTGTTGCTGTCTATGCAGGGTCAGAAAGCTCTTGGATTTCATCAAAAATATCTAAATTGTAATATATCTAATAATATCTTAATTTGTGTTCCGAAAATGAACGAAGGTCTTACAGGTTAGGAACGACATTAATTAATGACAGGGTTTTCATTTTTGAGTGAACTATCCCTTCAATGATGGATTTGTTTCTTTCAAACATGCAACTTTTTGCTTCACAAGACATTATAATTAATTAACAAGATTACATGTATATTATTGTGATGTTTTTATCAGAATCTCATTCTGACGGCACACATTCACTGCAGAGGATCCACTGGCGAGCAAGTGATAATGCAAAATTTCTCCAGATCTGTTCTGATGAAGAAACAAACTCATCTACAAATTGAATGACCTGAGGGTGATTACATTTTCAGGTAATTTAAATTTTTAGGGTGAACAATTCCTTTAAGAGTGCATCCTCTGTACTTTATTCACATTTCTCTCAGAAGGGATGCGACAAACACCACAAGATATTCAACTGCTTAGATGTGGACTCACTATTCGGATTCAATTAAGAGCGCCGTGATAAGGTCTGGCTTCCTGCTGCTCTAATCTGAACGTCAGCAGAGCAGAACTTCTGCTGTCACGCTGAGTGCTTTTCTGGAGTGCAGTCAGGTTCTGCTCCCCACCTTCATCCACCACTAACTCTCACAGTCTTCCTCCTCCACCGCGTGTCAGCCCAGCCACATCCATCAAAAACTCAGCCTGGTTAACATGTTCCATCCCAGCAGACGTCCCGCCATGAGGTGCCACGCTCGGCTGTCACTTACAGCAGGACTCCTGGATCACAGATCGCTAATGTGCTCCTGCTTACAGCTCAGACTATGGAGCGAGATTTTATGATGTTTGTCTGCAGTTCTTGTACAGTAAAAACAGTTTTCTCTATATGTAAAGATTAAGGTGAATTTATAGCTGCAGCACAGAATTTCAGTGCAAAACCTATTAAAAAAATTACTACCATTCAAACTTTTGGAGTAACACTTTTTATAGGAAGAATCTTACGTTCACCAATTTCTAAAAAAAAAAAAAACTGTCTTACATGAATACATCTATCCAGCCTTCAGGGAGCCAATGAAGAAATTAAGTGTGTTTTGTTCCCCTTCTGTCAGGGCAGAGGTAATTTAAGAATAAAAGTTGCTAAACAGGAAGTGCACACACAAAAGCGCAACAATGTACTCTATGTTAGAAGGGCAACGCCTTCCTATGAGGGGCCGTACAAGCCATAATTCATTCTGGCACTCTCACACACTTACATTCTCCTTTCTAATACATATATTCTTGCTTTCACACACTTTCATTCCCCTTTCACATACATACATTTGTACTCACACACACATACATTCTCCTTTCACATACATACATTTCTACTCTCACACACTTACATTCTCCTTTCACATGCATACATTTCTACTCTCACACACTTACATTCTCCTTACACATGCATATATTTTTGCTTTCACATACTTACATTCTCCTTTCACATACATATATTTTTGCTTTCACACACTTACATTCTCCTTTCACATACATATATTTTTGCTTTCACACACTTACATTCTCCTTTCACATACATATATTTTTGCTTTCACACACTTCCATTCTCCTTTCACATGCATATCTTTCTACTCTCACACACTTACATTCTACTTACACATGCATACATTTCTACTCTCACACACACAAACATTCTCCTTTCACATACATATATATTTGCTTTCACATACTTACATTCTCCTTTCACATGCATACATTTCTCCTCTCACACACACAATACTTCTTCTCCTTTCCATACATATATTATATATATATATATATATATATATACTATACTATATATAGAATGTATGTATGTCCTTGAAGAAATATGTATGTAAAGAGCCAGACTGATGTATGTAGCGTCTCGACCAATCTGACACTCTAATTTTTATTTGATTTAACAAATCAATTATTCATTAGATTAACAAATCGTCACAGTCCCCTCACTCAATAAACTGGATGCCAGGATTTCTGCTGAACACCAGGCCCCCTTGGTCACCATGACAACTAATCATGATATCACTGGTTTTATGACCCCCCAGGAATGTGAGTAGAATAACCCACTCATTGTCCCCATAAGGAAATCCCATAGAAATGGACTGTTCTCTAATTAATTCATAGGAAGACCTTTCTTTGAATTAACACACATATTCTTCAGGCCATTGTGTACATTATTGCTGTTTTGTATTAATCTGTTGTATTATAGAGTATTTTTATTCATGCTTACGATAAACCCCTCATTCATATAACCTTACATATACCGTGTTTAGTATCTATGAATTCGCCTTCTGATGATCTAAACAAGATTGTATATTATATGTTGGTACATAGGCAATATATTAGTGTCCTGAGAATCTTTAGTATTTTCGATTCAAGTTCCAGATACTAAGTACCATGTTTCCACACAAAGAGTCATAAACTCCCCAGAATCTCAAAACGCCCACTTGGGATTCCGTCTTTTCTCATTGGATAAGCCCATCTTGAGAGTCGGGGATCTTCTCTGACCTTAAAGCTGACACACCATGTGACCCGCCAGTCGGTGGTTCGGTCAGATGCTAAGATGAAGATGTGTGAAAACGCTTCAGGATACCAAAGCATGTGTGCCAGGCCTTTTCTTCGGCCTAGTCCTTTCCACTCATCAAGTTACTCTGACTCAAACTGGTTCTTTCTCATCAACTAACTTCAGCAAATGATCAACTGGAAACCTTAAGATTGCATCAGGAATCTCTTCAGACAGACGAGACTAGCAAGTATCAAACTTAGTCGTATTAATTGATGCATTAAGTATCAGTTTCACCTTTTTACAAGGTGTGTTTGAACTGAGATTCTGACGTATCCCCAGGTGTAGATCTGCTGAATATGCAAATGGTTTCCATAAATGTCATTCCTTATGTCTCTTTCTGTACTGAGTTAAACTTTAACCCTTTCCTATACCAACTGTATGTGTGTGTGTGTGTATGTGTATGTTAGACCAGTTTATGTGTGTATGTAGTATGTTAGACTAGTTTCAGTGTTTATGTAGTTAATAAAACCTTACTTGTATCACACTTGACGTGTTCATTTTTTGCTCATAACCGGAGTCAATAATCATGCAGTTTTACGTTACAAACTTATAGAATTGTACATTAAGAAGGTTATTTCCTTTAACCAGGTAATTAACGTTCTTAGAATTGACAAGATAGTTTACCCTGAGAGGTCAGCTAAATATCTAAAGCGGATCTAAAATATGAATAGTTAATTATAACTAGTTATGGTTATTTATTCTATTAATCATGAGCTGATTCGTTACAATGTTGTGAGAGAGAGTATAGTGGAAACGGAAGGAGTATAGTGAAAACGGAAGACAGGTCAGGCCGCGATCAGGGTCACCGTGCCAGGTCCATGATCAGCATGGCTGAGGTCTATGAGGCGGCCGCAATAGGCTTTTCAGCAAGTCATTTGGATTTAAAAAATATAATTCAGCTGACAATGTTACATTACTGGCCTCGCCTTGAGCGAGTTGTGATGCGGACGCGGTGCTAATCCTCAGTCGAGGGGTTGCCAGATACACTCATTATAAGCGTTTATGGATTTTTTCCCGGAGTGTCTAGTTTACACTAAGTGCAACTAGCCCACCTTGTGATAGAGGCTATTACAGTAAGCTCCACCCCAAATGTGTTATAGGTATAAGTCAACCTGTAAACACACAATTTAATCGTTAGCTTCATGGTGTAGATGGTAAACGCGCACCGTGGGTTTTTTTTGACGCGAACGACCAGGGTTCGAATCCCCCTTTTACCGAACTTTTTTTTCTCTCTTCCTTTTCAAATCTCTATCACATAAAACTTCATTATTTTAATACAAATTAGGAAACAATTCAAAGTTTAAGATCAAATATCGGGTAGGTTTCGGGAGGGCTTTATTGGCCCACTAGGTTGCATCCATTTAATAATTTGAATTAAATTATAATTTACACTCAATATGTTATTACTGCATACTGTTTTATAACGTAGCCAACTATAATACTGAGGAGCAGATAATTGCCACTATTTTAAATAAGTAGTATAAATAGCAGAAAATCCTGCTATTTTAAAATAGTGTAAATATTTACTTAGTGTAAATAGCATATTGTTAAAATTACTGTTATTTTCACTTAGTGTAAATAGCCTCTATCGCTATTTACACTTACTGCAAATAGCCGCTGCCTCCCCCCACCCCCCACTTAATTTAGGTGAATAATAAGTGAATAAATTAGGAGATTGCAAGTTAGGGAAAGTGATATCTTTATATTATTTCCATAACTCAAGATTTGGACTCATTGCGGATTATTCATTTTTAGATTGTTTTGTTTTGTTTTTCAATATCTGGCAACGCCAGCATAACTGACACTTGTGCGCTTTACCATCTACGCCATTGAAGCTAACGATTAAGTGTCGTCTTTTATAGTGTTGACTATCCCTATAACACATTTGTGGGTGGAGCTACTGTAAATAGCCTCTATCAACAAGGCGGGCTATTTGCACTTAGTGTAACTAGACACTCCGGGAAAAAAAATCCATAGACGCTTATAATGCGTGTATCTGGCAACTCGACTGAGGCTTAGCCCGTGTCCTCAATCACAACTCGCTCAAGGGACGAGGCCATGTAACGTAACCTTTTCACGATGATAATATATATATATTTTTTTAATCCAAATAGCTTGCTGAAATACTTATGCCTCATCTACCTCAGCCATGCTGATCATGACCTGTCCCGGTGACCCTGATCGCGCCTGACCTGCCTTCCGTTTCCACTATACTCCTTCCGTTTCCACTATACTCTCTCTCACACATACATACATTCTTCTCTACATACACATTTTTCTCAGACATACATACATTCGATATATCTATATATATATATATAGATATTATATATATATATATATATATTATATTATATATATATATATGTATGTAGTGTAAGTAGAATGTTAGTGTGTGAGAGTAGAAATGTATGCATGTGAAAGGGGAATGTAAGTGTGTGAAAGCAAAAATATATGTATGTGAAAGGAGAATGTAAATGTGTGAAAGCAAACATATATGTATGTGAAAGGAGAATGAAAGTGTGTGAAAGCAAGAATATATGTATGTGAAAGGAGAATGCAAGTATGTGAAAGCAAAAATATATGCATGTGAGAGGAATGTAAGTGTGTGTAAGCAAAAATATATGTATGTGAAAGGATAATGTAAGTGTGTGAGAGTGCCAGAATTAATTATGGCTTGTACGGCCCCTCATACCTTCCTGTACCAACTCAAACCACAAAGTCACTTCTGGTTTTGTTCTAAAAGACGAAACGTGCTGGTGCATAGGTTCTTTACGCTGTGAATGATAGTTACAGATTTTATATCTGAAAAGGTCTTCTTCTTACTTTAAAGCTCTGACTTAAACAGCCCAGAATCATCCCATTGCCTAGCAACCAGGTGCCCTTTTGCCGTGTTCCCGCTGGTGGACCGCGTTGTTAGGGGGACGTGGTGTGAGAGAAACACACTGTTTAAACCGCTGCGGGTGTGCAGCAAGTCGGGTTTGCGGTTCAGAACGCGCGTGTCTCTGACGCGTGGCGAAAGGTAACCCGGACAGGCGGCGCTGTCGCAAGTGTAGTGCGGTAGCTTGACTTGTGCTAACTAGTTCAGGCGGTAGGATCGTGGGGATAGGTGTGTTTGCAGATGCTACTTGCGTGAATGGTTGGGTCTGGCAGGGAGTATGAACCTCCTCCCTCGAAGGCAGGGGAGTTGAAGCATTAGAATGCAGTAGCCAGCTGCGGCGGCCTACTTATCATAGTGTCAAAACCTAAATACACGTGCCCTTCCACACTCTAGTGCACTCAAAGGTCCTTAAATGAGTGAAGACCAGAAAAGTAACGCGATTCAACCCACTTACCGCACGCCCACACAGACTAGTTATCGGCTGCTTTGGAGGTACAACCTGCAAAGAATGCAAACTGATGCTAGGGTCATCTTAAATAGAGCTGTGCTGTGTCTGTTGTCCAGGTATAGTGTTAACATACAACCGCAGACTAGTATACACGTCGGGATAGTTTTCATTTGATGATTTCAATTTCGTTGTTTGAAATACAAGCTGAATTACTAAAATAGACACATTAGAGAAAAAACCTAAATTAGAAATGCTATCCGCATTTCAACCAAATGACTAGGGTGTTTTAAGAGTTCTAAATGCTCACAACTAACTGGAAAGACAGAGCGTAATGCATACTATCGAAATATATCTAAAACACAACGAAACTGCTAGCTAAGAATATTGACCAACATTAAGAACATGCAACGGAAAATGCCAAACAAACGCCATTCAAAAATTTGGTGGTAACCATATAACCTATCTTATGCATCCATAATACACTGGGGGTCAATTACTTATTCGTACAATGAATAAGATCAAAATAGTTAGTTAGAAAACGATACACTAGAAGGCAATGCGTGTTTTAAAGTAAAACCAAATACAAAGCACACACAACAAATTTACAAAGACTACCCAAAGATGAAATACAACTGCATATGCGAAAGAATGTCTGATTTTAAATGATTAATGATCCTAGAGGGGTATGGAAGTACATGCGTACCGCAGGGTAACACGGTCATTTAGTGAAATATAAAATAGGTAAAGTGGCTGGTGTGATACAATAAACAACTATCTAGACAGGTAAAGACACACCATGGGACAAACTCCCAAATACAAAGGTCTACAAAAGTCTTCACCGAAAATTAACAACCTGAACTGAAAAGTACAAATAAAAGCTAGTTCTAATACTAACTCTATACTATACTAAGACCGGCCAATGTGCTACTTACTTAGTACAATGTAAGCACATTAAATATGTTTGTAGCTATAAAAAGCATTTCTTATCATAGACCGATTAACCCAACCACATACACAGCAGTCACAACAAGATCCATACTAAAAAAATATTCCTCAAAGTTCGTGGGATAACTCCGAAGGCTTTATCTTCAGATTTCTTGTAAGGTGAATAGAACCCACCTGCAGTTTCTAACATAAAGTGCACTGGGGAGTATGACCTATACCACATATATACAACACTTGTTGAAGTAAATATGAGGTTCAAGACAAACGGCGTGAGACTCACACAATGTCAGGTCCATGGTGATGGGTCGCTGGGAGGGCCGGGGTACACGGGACATCAAAGGGAAGCGGTACACCGCCGTGGGATAAGCTGTAGAATCTACACAGCAATGATAAAAATAGGGAAACAATGAGAAACTGAAAACGCACATTCATGCGTTCAATAGCATTTGGTTAGCTTGTAACCACTTAATTAGTTCATAGCAGAGTAGTTACCTTTTTCCCGATCACAGGAGGGAGAAACATAAGTTTGACAATTAGCATAAGTTATTTGCTTTCAGCGTGTTCGACGTCAGAGGGTAATGCCGGGGGGGCGGGAAAACATGTGGCATGCATCGTAGTTCGGGCTTCGTGCCAACCTGAACGGGGTTGGCATCCATGGCGAGTCTTGGCGTCTACCGGGGGGGCTCTCGGTAGTGGACTCGCAGTCGACTGGGAGCAGCAGATGCTATATGGCTAGGCGGGGGGCTAGAATAAGGCGGCACGGCTGGCAAAACGTGCAAGGGCACGATAGTTGATCTAAGAGGGGGTTCGGATCCTAGATGGTGGTTGTGTATTTTGACAAAAATAGGGATACACCGAGGGAACGTCCAGGAGAACACAATGGGGGGTTAAAAACAACTAACATTTGCATATGGGTCCTGGAGGAAAGCACAATTCACTCCCGGAACGGCACCTGAGCCTGCATTATAAATACAAATTCAGAATGCAACAATCTACAATGACACGCAAAGAACCACTCCGAAAATACAAATTCAACAACAAAACAACCTCCGGTCGAAACAAACAATCGGCGAAAGTACCTGTCTGTCCAGAGGGAACCTATTCCACCAAGTGCCCCAGAATATCTAAAGACCTACGCCCGATCAGACCTGGTTATGAACAGCGACAGAAAGATAGTAATCTCCGTTGGACTTGTGCCCATAATCGAGACCAAGTGCAATACAGTTGGCGGCGCTAGGAGGAATGCCTTACATTAGGGAGACTCGTTATGATAGTCGATTAGGGGTACCATTAAAGTAGTAATACAAGGGTGTGTATACTAATCCTTACTCTAGGGTTGGACCAAACAAGAACTGCAGGGGGGGGGCGGGAAACCAGCGTGCGACAGTGGTAAAAGACGTAAACCCTGAAACTCCTGAACCTTCAATCCGGGGATACATGCACGCCGGATTCGCCTTCTGGTGGTTGAAGTCGGGCATGATTATTCTTGCCCCAGTTTTAGGGTCTGTCAGTGTAAACGCTGGCAGCCTGCCGCTGGACAAGTTAGTGGCAGCAACTCTTGCCACCGGTGTGTGTATTGACATTGCGTGTATAAAAGGCACATGTCAAGCGGGTCATGAGAAAAAACAACGACGTCTGTCCAATAGGTCTGGCAAATACGCTGCCTATCTCAGCTTACTGCCCTACATCTGCCAACCGCGTCTCCACACAGTCATCAGGGTCTCAGTACCAAGGAAGTACACTGAGCTAACAATTTGAGTGACACAACGGAAGGCGAAAAGAACACCAGTTTGCACCTGCATGACATGACCGGTCAGGGTAAATAGAAAAGCTTGTCTCTCAGATATTTGTCAACCTGGGAACAACAGCATGCAAATAAGGGGGGAAAGTAGGGGGACAGCTCCTTTAGCAAGCCGTACATCAGCCATCTATAGCCGTGGGTCGGTCTGTCAGGAACATAATTGTGAAGCTGAATGTTACCAAGGAAACACAAATCGCGGGGCGATAAAGGGTTCCGTACAGGGCCAGCAGTGGACGCTCCATAGTATGGGGAACGGATAGAAGTTTTGAACACGCCGTACACACACACAAGAAATGAACCAACGACTCATATGACAAGTGAGCATTACATATACTGGCTAACGGCTGTAGTCAAAAAAGTGGGGGGTAATTAATGACAGGCATTTGACAAATACGCATATAGAGATAAAACCTGATTGGGAATAGAGCGAGGCTTATTACATTGTGAAGCTAATGGAAAAAAATGTGCTGTATTACCTCGGCACTGCGCCTGCTGCATCACATAAACAATAGATAATAAAGTAAACCGTATGTGTAGCGGGGGTATGCTACAGGACAATGACAATGATGCGCAGACAAATACAGATAAGAAGACACACAAGAGTGTGTGGTAAACTGATAAAAATTCTGGGAGAGAGTGGAGGGCATTAGCATGGACCTAAGCTAACGGAACAATACTCTGATTACTCATAAAATGCACACAATTGTGTGGAGCAGAGGGTCACCAGTATACCTTAGCAGATTCGAAGCAATCATATCAAGGAGTGGATACTAGTAAGCAAACGCGATAGCAGCAAAAGAGTTGATGCAAACACAGTGATAAACAACAAGACATATTGGGATTGATACGTGTGAGGAACAATTGTGTGTGCGGAGTGAAAGAACACATCTGTATTATTTAGGGGAATAACTTTTCAGTTAATGGGACGGTGTGTGGCAAGCGTGGATCGGCGTGGAGGGGCACTGAGCATAGGGGGCGATACATTCTGTAAGCCTTTGTCTGCAGTGGGGAAGAGTAACCACTAAAAAAGTGGGGGGGAAAAGTTCATCGGTGAGGAAAGATCCCATAATGGGAAAAATAAAGGGTTATACAAACCGGAACAATACTTTTTGCAACACCTTTCATCAGAGCACCAACGGCTTCTATAATCAAACTTGCGCTCCTAACCGTTATAAGAACAAGCTCGTGTCGTTCAACCGACTAATCACCTTCGTTATAAGATACGAGGCATTGTAACATCGTGGCAGTCCAGTGGTTGCTAAGACCGCCATGCATTCCCGCCCTATTTCGTGTCCCATAGGAGCCCGCCCATTACAGAAATAATCGGGCCTGCATGTTAGGTGGACGCAGAGCTGACGCGGGTTAGAAGAACCCAAGCATGCAGCTCGGGGTGCGCATTAAAACTAGTGATAGAGCTGCGCCGCCCGGCGCAAAAAACCCTCTGTAAAATACAGCTCCCGACGACATGTAGCGGAAAATAGTCGTTGTCAGTAGGGTGGGTTGATTCACCCTATGTCATTCAAACCTGTAGGCTGTATTCCATGGCTAAAGAGAATTTCGATCTGAATAACACAATAGTGCATTGGTACTATGTCTGCAAGCTCAAAGGGACAAAAGAACACCAAACAAAAAGGGCACCCACAAAAGCACATAAAAGCGTTCAGATGCTTTTTCAAGTCTTCTGAGGCCCTACAAGGCCTTGTGTGATGTCAAAGTTACATTTACAACTTGAGGGAAACAACATGAAAGTGAGGGTTTGATGTGTGAGATTCCATATGTCGAAGAAGTTGTCCCGTAAAGCACACGGGGCTGGTGACTAGCTTAAATTAGGCGCTTAACTCTGCTGTTCCACTGAATGATTGTTTCTGCAACGCCAAGAGGGAGCTAGTGGTGTAAAACTGCACATAACAAATTGTTGGACGGGTCTCATTGATGCAGTGTTATTGACGCAGGGTGGGCTGGTTTTAAAAGTGGGAACTACAGTTAATCATCTACTGATGGCTACAAGCGGCACTACCCGCCGCAGGCATGCTCACTCGCTAAACTGTGCACCGGGGACCGCACGCACCAAACATGACTGATCACCCTGGCACAATCCCGCTATTATATCTCAGGAAATCTTATGGCAAATTAATGGACGTCAAGACAAACCTGCTTCATATTTCCAGTGTTTTCAGTCCCAGTGATGGGGTTAGTTTCAGCAAAATGAAAATTTAGCTATCTTTTACCAGCTGATGTTTTCCTCCGTGAGCAAAAAGGAGAATTTTTTTTATAATGTCCTGTTCCTTCTTATTCAGCTTCTTCAATTAGAAAAATGTGTAAGGTGTCTGGGGGTGCACTAAGACTAACTGCGGATACATTTATGAACTAAAAAAGGAAATATACAAATTAACTAAATGATAATATTGTAAAAAAAATGACGAAAGCAAGATTAACTAAAAAGTTTAAATGAAGGCTGATCTACAATAAAATTAATGTGGATTGAATAAAAAATATAAAAATGCTCAAACATAAAAAACACCAATCTTAACCTTTGAATTTGGTTTGGAGACATGGTGGTAGCAAAGTTTATGACACATTTTCCTTCTATACACATATTATCAAAGTGGGTGGGATATAAGAAAGGGTATATGTGGAATCTCATACATAATCCGTCAAGAGACAAAAGATGATGGGGTGCAGTTTTTGTCTGACTAGGTCGGATTGATCCTGCTGTAAGAAGATCTTTCGGGGGGGGGGTCATGAATAACAACTCATCAACACTCAAACACACCACATATAAACGGCAGCACAATCTTCCCTTTAAACATTCCAGCAGCAATAAGAAAGACAAGGCGTTATTACCTGGCCATAAACAAAAACAAAGATGAATCATTTATGATCAGGCGATCACACACTGTAAATACCCACAAGGATGGTGTGCCAAGTTGCGAATGGGGTAAAAAATAGGAACGAAATTACCCCAAAGTTGATTATCTCGCACCGAAAATTTAATTGCATCTCGGAATCAAACGTTCTGGAACCCTATGATCAAGAGGAACGTTAAATCTGCCTTTTAGTGGCCTTTTAGCAACAATGTATGCAGCAGTATTTCCAGCTCACCTTAAAGGACATATTTAAAGAAGTATATTTTGGATTTCCCCTGTGGTAAAGAATTAGGGGATTGCTGCTTTGCTCATATATCACACATCAACACAACAATTCTTCATGAGGACACAGAAGAACAAAGCATTTCACCCTGTGGTACAAACACATTAGGCAAAAGAAAAACAATAACTGATCTTATAATTAATGCATTCAAAAATAACAGCGGACAGAATATCAAGTTACAAATTTCCAAGCTTCCCAGTGAGTGGAATTATAATTCATGTATTTAAGTGTTTCTATACCTCTAACAACAAAGCCGTTCAAACCCCTGCGCTTCAGACTAGGGTATACCCCCTCTCCTTCTTTTCCTCTGAGTTAGAGGATCTGTTTGGGGGCTTTGACCCAAATGGAGAGTCCCGCCCCGGGGTACTGAATCATGTCCTAGGGTGGGGGCGTGGCAAGAGAGGATCAGGTAGAGACCTGCCGCGACAGCAGAAGCCGTGTAGTGTACATCTTGTAGGGGAGAAAAAACATTAATACACTGCAAATCTTCAGCCACACGAATGAACTCTTTGAAACAGTCATTTTTGGTTCTCCTCTATCAAATGAGTTGTCAATATCATAAGATGGGTTCGTAATCATGTTGTTGTTTGGAATGAGACGTGATCCCAAAAACAACATAAAAAAATTTTATCAAATTCTCACTGTCCCAATTCTTTTTTGCAATTATTATGTATTTGTTTGCTTGTTTGCACATCCTTGTGCTACTACTGCTGGCATTTGGTTTAAAAAATACAGAAAAATGACAGTAAATATTATTGCAATTTACATAATTTTTTTAGATTCAAATAGATTTTAAAATATCATAGATATTTCTGTGATTGCAAAGCTGACTTTTCAGCAAGAACGTCTAATCCTTATATGCTGATAGTTTGATGCTCAGAAAACTGTTTCTAAATATTATCAGTGTTGAAAACAGTTGTCCTGCTTAATATTCTTGTGGAAACCATCATACATTTTTTCATGATTCTTTGATATAGGAAGGTATAAACAAAGTAAAAAACAAAAAACATTTTGTGAATACAAAAATTTTGGGTTACAGTACAAATGTCTACTAAATGCCACTTTAGATCAATTTAATGCATCCTTATTGAATAAAAGTATTCTTTCTAAAAAAAAAAACCAAAACCGTGAACTGTATTAATATTATTATATAATGTGAAAAAAGATAAGGGTGCACGAGGCTACAGTAGGCGTGTTTCAAAAATAGTGTCCTGGTTTTTAGTGAAGGTACACTAACCTGCCACCACAGGTCCAGAACCCAGGAGGGTTTGCTTGTACTTGTTCAGGCTTTCATCATCCTTGTCCAGTTCCTGGATCTCCTGCAGGCTCTTCTGAGCCGGAGGCTGGTAGTTCAGATCTGGCTCATCTTCATCCTCAACCACTGGCACATCTTTATCTTTGTCAGCCATTATGCCTGAGAAAAACAGGGATGAAGGGCATTAGAAAGGAAAATAATCTTCATCTGTTGCATCTCAATATGTTTAAGATAACATTCTTATGCATCTTCACATACAAATCAATCTTAGCACGATTTCCCAACAAATAACATTCTTATTTACCAATCAGATTCTAGACTGAGGGCTGTAGTTGTGACTTGAACATTTTTATAATTTACCATTTCCCTCTGAATTTAGGTGTAGTTCATGGTTTCTGTTTCTATTCTTGACTTGCATTAAAATCGACTAGAATTTTGAATTTTGCCTTTTTAATATTACTTTATAGCTTTTTGACCATATTTCTGGAGTGGTTTTGAAAAGGGCTTCAGCAGGCTAGTCACGATCAAGTTTGTAGAGTCTGGTAAAAGCATAAAATGGCCAGATATTGAACTATCAGTGTAACAATCTAGTGTGAAATCTATGAGCCGTTAAACTACACTTTTAAAAATAAAGGTGCTTCACGATGCCATAGAAGAACCTTTTTGTCTAAATGGTTCCATAAAGTAACCTTTAACATCTGAAGAACCTTTCTGTTTCACAAAAGGTTCTTTTTGGCGAAATAAGGTTCTTCAGATTATAAAAAGGTAAGAAAGAGATGGTTCTTTAAAGAACCTTTGACTGAATGGTTCTTTGTGGAACCAAAAATGGTTCTTCTATGGCATCGCTGTGAAGAACCTTTTGAAGCACCTTTATTTTTAAGAGTGTATATGGTTTGCGATGTTCTATGTGATTCTTTCATGGTTCTACAGACTCTGATAAAAGACAGACTGAATGTATTTTCTGTTATCTTTCTACCTCTCACACACTGTTTAGGCCTGAAACACAAACCAATTCAGATTCGCTAACACTGTTAGAGACAACAGATTTGCACATTTATCTCTTTTAATATTCAGAGTCATTTGTTGTAATCCTCACGTCGCAGAGCAATACACTGATAATTTAATTTCTATTCAGCTCATTTGAGAGATGGTTCCTAGCTAAATGCCCACAGTCTGACAATATATACAGCAAAAAAAGCAACTGAATCTTCTGTCCCTGTTTAATTATAATGAGCCAGTCTCGTTTTAGCAAATCACTTTAAAGAAATCATTGCTTTTATTAATTCAGCCACATGTCAGACATTGAAAAACGTGTTTTTATTGTCACAACCAACACACTGCGTTTCAGCGTAACAGCTCATAATTACCGGAGACTCGGCAAGCAGACAGCTGACGTATTACTCCTCAGAGAAAAAGAGGAAAATAAAGACCTAGAAAACTGCTCTCCATGCAGAAGGCCAAGAACAGGGACAACAATTTGTTATGTGATTAGAGAGCGGACTGTAATTCACAGACTCCCGGAGAAGCGTCCTTGTGAAAAAAAAAAAAAAAAAAAAAAAAAAAACAAAAAAAAAAAAAAAAAAAAAAAAAAAAATAAGTGTTGTACAGAAATATACTGCACAAATAGGGTACAAAATGGGGCCTCAAACTCTTTAACCTTCACAAATTATTAATTGCCAACCTTAGGAGGTCATACTCAATATTATATGAGCCGTTTTATTTTCTACATCATTTCCGAGTTGTGTAGTTTTTGCAACCCTGTTAGAAACTAAGCCTGACATGCGTAAATACAGTTTTAATTCTGGATTTGGACAACTTTGTAATTTTCTAGCAACAAACGTTCACTAACAAACACTATGGCCTGGTTTCACAGACAGGGCTTAGACTAAGCCAGGAGTAGGCCATAGTTCAATTAGGACATTGAAGTAATTTTTCATAAACATGCCTTAGAAAACACATTACTGGTGTGCATCTTGAGACAAAACAAAGGCACTGATATATTTTAAGATCAGTCAGTGCAAGTTTCTTTCAGCTGACACAGCTCAGACTTACATTTTAGTCTAGGACTAGGCTTAAGCCTTGTCTGTGAAACCAGGGGTAAATCAATCAATAATAGCATAATAATATTGTCGGTAATTAAAATACATTTAAAATATGTTTTACTAAAATGTGCTGAATATCAAACCAACAGATTATGTCACAATTATGATTTTAAGTAATGGATACAGTTTGGAAATTAAAGATCTCTGAGGTAAGGCGAGGCAAAAACTACCATTTTCAGGGGAGGGACAGATATTGGATGCATTTAAAACTAGCTAGTTTTCACCCTATAGATTCATTTTACATTAGATAATATTTTATCAAGAATATCTTATAGCTCTCACAACAAAAAAAGATGGGATATGTGGCTTGAATACTTTAAAAACAGTCACTGGACCCCAACGTTTACCGAATTCATGGGAAGTGACAACATCCGAAACATGACATGATCGCTTTCATTAGCCTGGGAGAGAACAAGCAAAGCTCTTGGAGGACAGATGTTCCTGAACACAGCTGAAGATGAACAAAGAAAAAAGACAGAAGCACCCCCACCCAGGTTTATATGTTTTATATGCCCCGGCTGGTTTTATGTATCGTGTGTCGACGCTGTCTAGGCCAAATCTGCCTCAGCAGCCATGGAAACATGCATATGTCCTCTTTCCCAATGATTACCAAGAGTGATGATGAACCTTCCTTACATTATGAAAGGAGAACAAAAACCCTAAGTGCTGTAATGTGAAGGCAAATGTAATAATGGAAGGACGGGGCTATAACATCTGATCTGATAGAATCAATAGGGTGTTTCTGAGGGTCACTCTCTAATACGCAATTAGTTTTATAAGAGCGATTTTCACTGATACCATCTAATAAAAATATACCACCATCTCCTTTTGCATTATATAGCAGTAGCTCAAGGACCATGACACTCACATGCTGCTGCTGTATATAAAAATAGGGAGCCAATTTCCTCCAACAAAAAGGTAGGAAAATGTGGGAATGGATTCTGTATCTCTACATAAATTAAACCTGTGGAAAAAGCCCACTCTATCCAGGAAGACAATTTGAGGAAGGACAAGTAGGTCAGAGTATAGTTTATGAGGAAGATGCACAATTTCCAGAGACATTCGGTATACTCCAGCTGCAGAAGACAATGTGAGCCAATTAACCTACTAATTAGTGAGAAATAAACAATCTGAATGTGTACAGATGAACGTGGTAATGAAGTGTGAGAGGGGAAATTTGGAATATTAATCAACAGTCGACTCTTGTGCAAAATGGAAACGCCTGAACTGACTGCAGTGTTGTGACATTTTACTAAGTGTGGCCACGTTTTGCACACTAGAGTCCTTTGGACCAATATCCTGTGCATAATATAGGGCTATTTAGTTAATTATCCCTGTGCAATTATAGCTTAAATATTGCTAAAAAATGCACACCAATTAAATATCTCGCACACCGAACACACAAATCAAATCCCCTGAGTTGAGATTCACTACAGGGAGGCCTGGTCACACTAAATACATGACTGGACTAATTGGACAATTTAAAGCATATCCACAAGCCAATGCCAAGATTCTCACTGTAAATTACAAGCAAAATTAACTATGTAGTGAGGGAGTGCATTAAGGATGATTATAGATACATTTTCATGGCATTTCAGGGCATGTTTTCAGCATAATGATGATGGCATCTCAAAACTGCAATGTGATACATATTAATATTGCACATTAAAGCAGTAAACATCACTGTTCTCCTCTCAATGTGCACAAGTTAACATCTAATCAGTTGTAATTGTTCATAATGTGACTAAAAGTGTTATCAAAAAATCATAAAAAAGAACATCTCCTAAAATACCTTTAATTTTTGGTTCTCAACTGGTTTTGCTTCAGGACCCAGATTATATAGTGACAAAGTTGTTTAATGTATCTGTAATGTACAAAATGCTCTTAAATCAGACATGGAAATTAATTAATATTACCACACAGGATTGACAATATTACTATTGAGACAAATTATTGAGACAATGATACAGAAAATTGATAATGGCAAAAATATTATAGTTTCATGCTCTCAGCACCCAAATGAGTAAATAAATAAATACATAAAGCCTATTTATTTGGCAGCGCCTATTTGCACTAAATGTAAATAGCAATTAGATGCTATTTAGCCTACACTAAGTGAAAATAGCATATTTTCTTATCGATATATGCTATTTACACTAATTGCAAATAGCAATAGATTTTATTTACATTATATAAAAAAAGCAGAATTTTCTGCTATTTATACTACTTTTTGCAAATATTGGCAAGTACTGTGGTACATTATAAAACATACACTTACCTTATCCGATACTTTATTTTCAACTTTTCGGTTATTTCCTTCATCTCTATTGTGAAAAGGGAGAACAATGAGTTCAGCCAAAGGTCTCGGGTCGATCGCGTCAAAACGCTTACTCTACGTGATTTACGTCTACTCTACGCAATTTACCGCCACTGAAGTTATTATTTGGCCATCTTTTGTAATGTTGTCTAACCCAACCATGTTGGTGCATGGAATTAGTGTAAATAGTCTCTGCCAACAAGGTATTTATTTTGTTATCCTAACCATGCACAATCATATTTTTAGCATCTAGGCTAGCCCCTCTTGTCCACGATCCTATCAGATCAGACCAGCAGCCATTTTTATATCGCGACCCACCAATTGAAAAGTACTGCTCTAAAAAACACTGGCAAAGAGAAGAATGACAGTTATTACCCTTGCTCAGCTGTGTTAAATAGCAATGATAATACTTTGAAGAATCTGACAAGCTTTTTTAATTAGCTTTCCCCACCCTCCGGAGATATAATTTCTGAGTGAAATATGTAAGGCGCAGCATCTCGAGCTTCAAAGGCAACATGCTTTGGTCCGCTTTGATCAGTAGAAGCAGTTAAATGCCTGGCTAGATTGTGATGGATAGCATGCTGGTTTTTGTCTGATGGCGTGCTGCAGGTTTCAGTGCACAGCTAATGAGGTGGAGTGTGAACGAGCAAACAGCGCTGACAAACTGCAGTCTCTCATACTCAACACACAACAGCTGTACACCCAAATATTCAGTGGACTTTCAGCAGATGAATGGAAGGCCCACTAGGGTTTCTGAAGACCGCACAAACCTTACTCTTTTTAGACTAGCATTAATGTAAGACCCTTGCAAAGGGCAATAAACCCCTCAGGGTTTAAAAATGTCAAATAAGGACCACAAGAACACTGACTTTGTTGTTCACTCACTTATGTGTCAAAGTACAGCGTGTTATAGTAAATATTTTTTGTATGAATATCTTGTCTGAATTTATGGTCACAGTTTGCTCTAAGATGGAAGCCAGCTCAGCGGCTGGTGTAACTAAATTCTCCCTGTACATTAACACTTTCAGCTACTCTGCAACCCTCACAATACTCCACTTTCTCAACTGCTTTGAAGCCGGGCAGCTTCTCTGTTAACTGAGTGACAAAGTGCAGCCTCTCTGCTAACTGAGAGCAAAGTCAAGAGTGATGCATGCATATCTGCAAACCCTGATCCTGTAAGTCAGAAACATCACAACCCACAGCAGGCCAGAAATCTGCACAAATATTCATAGACAAAACCCTGCAAGCCATTTGACACTGTCACAGAAGGTTTCGGTTGTAATGTATTGAAACAACACAGCAGGAATACACTTATTCACAAGATGATGCCAAAGAAAAATTTGAGGAAATTCAACAAGTAAAACAGGCCCAGACAAAATCTACAGACTGTCTTTGTTTTTGTGCACTGATTTTAAGTATAAAATACATTAAAAGTACTATTAGGCAATCTGACAACATAACCATACATTTTTTAAAAAGCTAATTCTATATATTTTTTTCTGGTACATTTTTTTTTTAAATAAGCTCCAGGTTTGCTGTGCCTGTTTGTAGGGGCTGCACATTTGCTTTATATTTGAATTTTTATTATATATCAATATGACTAACATTAAATTATTATTTAATTTATATTATTATTACTCAAAAATATAATATTTCAAATAAATATTAAACAAAATAAGAAATATTACAATTGTAATAATACAAATTGAGAATTTAATAAATCATATGATTTCTTTGCTTTTAATCTTTGAACTACAGAGCATTTATTTCGGCTGAAAACTACTGAATTTACTCCTTTAAACATGTGTCAGGTCTCTGACGTGCAGCCATCCATCACAGCACAGCAGCAGTTGAGGCTCATTGAGTCGTGATGCTGCTCTGCTGGGTCACAGGGGGTCTTAGCGTGTCAGCACCTGCAGTCCAGCAGAGACCGAGCTGAGAAACCCATGCACCGGTCAGTCCCTTGGAGCCTGGTTTTGTGAGCCTTTTCTAAACACCATTGACTCGAATGGGATCAGCCTGCTTCACACTACTCTGCCACACAAATCCAGTTCAGTTTTCAAATCCAATCTTGAGGACTGAATTATCTGCACTGTATATACAGTATACACAGTGTATATACAGTGTTGTCGATATCCGAAGTATCAATATGAAGGTGTGGTCACATCCACACAATCAGGAGATTTGTGTGAAGGCGAAAAAAGTTCACCACACAGGTTTCGTTCAAGTTGGTCGGGCGAATTTACCATGCTGACCAACAGAAATCTTCTTGGTTTGAAAGTGACTTCTGTGAGCATTGCTTAATGCATCTTTACACTATTGACAATAGATAATGGACCATTTTTGCATGTTAATTTCGCTTAAGACATTCAAAATATCAGAGTTTGATCAGACTTCACACTGAATTTGATATGAATCAGGTTTGTAAACTTTGGATTTAATGTGTTGTTTTGCTGTTCAAACTACAAAAAGCGAACAGATTTGAGTCAGATACAAGAGATCTAGGTTTCGTCAACAGTCTTGTGACAATTCACCTGCCCCACTAAGGTTAGGTTTAGGTGCAGGTTCATGCTTTTTTTTTTTTTTTTTTTTACAAAAAAAATCACACATTTTCATAAGAATTACAAATTCATACGAAATTCAAACTTTATCAAACTAATTTGTTTCTTGTGAATCGGGTTGCGATTAGTTGGTTAGCATGGACCAATTAACTCCTGTTGGAAGATGTTTTAACTACACCATTCGGTTGCAAAAAATTGTCCCAAATATTTAATGATAGTATATTATAATAAAATAGGGGAAAATTCGTTTTTAAGGGTGCTTTAAAGAGTTAAATTGATTTCATATTTACATATTTCCCTGTCCATAGAACAGTTAGTCAGGTAACTTGCTCAAAACACCAGCAAAACTGAACATCCGTGCACAAAATCATATAGGGGAGTCCTGCGTCATCCAAGCAACTGCCATTGAGATTAATGGGAATGCTTACAGTGAACCCACGCTCTATAGGAATCTCAGATAGCAAAAGCACACATATGTACATTTACCCTTCACTTTACACATAAAGACAGGTGTTCATTTGTCACACATCATTACTTCCTAGATATCAAAGTGAAATGGAGACACTAAGGGAGTGGAAGACACTGATAAAGAGGCAAATTGGGAGTGAGAAACACTGGATTGGTGTCAGTAATCAGAAGCTCTGCAGAGTGAAGCCCTGAATCAACAACATCTGTGACATATAATTACAAGCAACATGATGATCACACACACAAAGCAATGTTGTGAGTGCAACAACAGATTGATCAATACATATTGATCAATCCACCTTTGCTTGTTTTAACTGCATCACATGCCAACAATAAAAATGTCAACATCCACAGAGGAAGTCATCTCACGAAATGATCACATATATGACTTTCTACTTGATTTTAAAGATCTATTTGAATTGTAAATAGGTTTTATGATACATTGCAACTACTAAACACCATGCATAATAAGCTTCAAACTACTTTAGCTGAAGGTTTAGGTATGGTCTATTAAACTGGCAGATCATCTGAGGTCTTTTTGTGGAGTTTAAAGCCCTTTCCAAATGCACACCTTCAAGTTAATTGTAGTATGTTTAGTCATAATTTCACTTTTCAAAATGTTTATCTCATAATAGATAATGTGAATGCATCCTCACCTCTGTAGCAAACTGTTAACCAGAGCATTTCAAGAAACTGTCCACCAAATTCACAAACATCCAAGCCCAACATTGTGAGTAAGCTCTTTTCAACAAGGTTTCCCCAAAAAAAATTACTCCCAAAAAATTCCAGAAAGCACACCTCCTGTGGTATAGAAAAAAATGTGTCTAAAACACATTCAAAGAAGAATTCACAGCAGCATCCTTCCTACCACCACAAAAAAAACAAGATACAGAATCACTGGGTGTGGGTTGGCTAGAGAGAGAGCGAGTTAGAGAGAGAGGGGGGGGGGGGGGGGGGGGGGGGGGAGAGATAGTAGAGAGACAGAACGTGAGAGATAGAGAAAGAAAGTAAGGGAGTGAACAAATGCACAATGCACGATCTGAGTGTAATCCGTGCTGGAAGAAGAGCCGTGGCTGAAGTGTTGGCAATGAGGCAGTAATGTGTTTGTGTGATTTTGTGATGTGTTGGTTGTGGGATATGATATTATTGTGGTGGTGGGGTTTGTGTTGTTGTTTTGGGATATGGGGGGTGGATTATGTGTGTTGTTTGTGTGTTTGTTTGGTGTGGGAACGCTATTCCGGTCTGCAGACGCTATTGATTCCACCGGCATGAGAAGCAAACCCTCCGCCTCAGTTCAGCACGCCTCCCAACCCCATCACTCATTAGACAGGAGACTGCGATGATCTCATCCTCTTCCTCACACACATGCACACAAACACAGTTCCTTTGCTCCTCTGTTCTCTTTATTCCCACTTCTATTTCTCTGTCTTCACATTCCAGCTCTCTAGAGACACTTATTATTCCTACCATCCCCCGTTTTATATCAACTATCATATTGTTTCCCCTTTTATCTCCCCTTCTCTCTCTCTTTCTCTCGCTCTTTCCTTCAGGGGCAACATACTGGGTGGATTGTTTTTTTTTCCTTTAGTCGAAGATGACTTTCTATCAGTTTGCAGTTCTCCAGCACGTCGCTCTGTCATCTCTCTCAGGGGTCATCAACCTGTCAGAGGAACCTGTCGGAGGTTACACTGGGCGTGCCGCTGCATTTCACGCGGCCTTGATGCTCTGCCATTGGTAGCGTCTTGCTGAGTGGTGCTGCATTGCCAAACCCTTTTTCAAGAGACTTGTGAGGAGAGAGTTTATGTGCGCCGACCCATTACGGCATTTCTCTGCATGTCTGGTGCAAAGATAGGGAGCAAACAGCACATGATCTGATGTGTCAACTTGGTAAAGACACAACAGATTGCATCGGAGGTGGCATGTATATTTTAGTATAATGAAGCAATGAGCCATAAAGGCAGTGTGTTACGGTGATTTTTCTAAGCGAAAAGGATGTTTTTAGGGATGACGCTAAGTGAAACACCCTTAACTGTTGTAAAATCACTGTAATAAACAGTTACGTGTGGCTTTATTATTGAACTCAGAACACAGCAATTTGATAAATGACAACAAGGTTAAAAGAAAGTTTGATTTAAGGCCCATTTACATCAAGGACTATACCTATAACGATAATAAATATAAAGTTAATAATCGTTCTAATTCTCTGAGAATAAGGAAGTCGACACCAGTACTATAATGATAACGAAACGCAGTTGGAATCACTTTAAAACATTTTCAATCTGATGAACAATAAAAACTTTGACAACCATTCAGAATCCACACAAATGACCCTTCGCAAAGGGTCTAACAACACACCAACAGACAAGACAGAGCAGGTATGAAACAAAGTCTCAGCTTTCAAATGTTGTAATTTTTTAAGAAATTCAAACAATAATAAATACCATTTTGTGGCTTTTTAATGTTACAGATCACTGTAGCACCTCCGTTCAAACGGCAGGTGAACCGATCATCTCTTCCTTTTTACTAGTTTAGCATGAAAAACACATTAACGAACATGAGAAGGTCTTGTCTCATCTTGTTTCAACTGCGGAAATACGTCAATACACATTATTTTTCTACTCTCCTATCTGATTTGTTTGTTGGACAAAATGGTGGATTTTGCATTATATCGCCTGTCAATCAAGCTCCCTGCGAAGGGTCAATTAAATAAATCAAGCATTTAATGCTGCAGACAACAAAACTGAAGCATGCTCTTATAATATACTGAACATTACAAAATAGTGCTGGGTGACATACCGGTTCAAACAGTACACAGGTTTGAATTACGCACACAGAATGAAAAAAAAAAAAAAGGCCATACCGGGTACAAGTGGCTAAGCAACATAGACAGCGTAGTGAATTGAGAGGAGATCCCTGTTGACTGCATACACTTCTGACTAATGGTTAGAGAACTATTAATAACACATAACTAATTCTTTATCTGGGAAAATAAACTAACTGTAAACGGCCGTGAACAGAAGCCCAGAGATGCTGAAGTCGAATGCAAAGAGGAGAAAATACTGTAGCAGGCCGAGCAAACTCATTTCACCATGTGTGAAATATTGGAAGAAATACTGAATTGGGGGTGGGAGTTTATATGAATGTATCTCTGAGGGAAACTGACTGTCTTCAGAAAAGTTTAGATGGTATTTTCACTGTGCTGCTTTGTTTACAGCAGTATCCAAGGAAACGGTCTATCGCTGCTGTGCCATAAGCGCCACCTGCTGTCTGAGAGTGAATTTGCACTTTCATTCAGCCCGTCTGCTGTTTCTGTTCATGCAGAAATGTTTTATTTAGCATAATTTCTCAAAGCTAATGTCAGAGTCAGACCATTCTGTTATTGCTTTAAATTTGGAAATTATACAATCTAATTTACATTAAAAACAAATCATACTATACTGTAGCATGTTTGTTTGGCTCTTGATTAAAATGCAGTGGTTCTGCAACTGTTTCATGCAATCTGATTCATTTAAAGGCAGAGTCAGGGACAAACCATGATAAACCATAAAACCAGAATCCGAAAAAAAAAAAAAAAACAAACAAAAAATTTGGTTAACCCGCCCAGCACTATTACAATGCATTGATGTTGATGCTAATACATTTATAGTACAGTTATCATTCTTTGTGTGAAAGAGCCTTTAAATTCTCATTTTATTTTATTTGTCACAGACAATTGCAGTTTTTTTATGAATTACATGTACTTATAAAAATCATAATCCTAGAACATGTTCAGAAGTTAATTTTTCATTCTTGTGCATGAAAACCGGACATGTGCAGATTGACATGTCTGTGGAAAGGGGACAGGAGACTGAAGTGCCAAGCATTTGATAACATTCAAGCCCCAATAGTTATTTTAAAATTCCTGAATTTTAGTTTAATTCAAACATTTATACAATGATAAGAGAAGCTGCGCTAGGATGGGAAGAGCTCCTCTAGTACACCCCAAAACAGCCCTTATAATTAAAACTATTTAATGATACATTTTGTGTTAATTCTAATATTTCTTACTCTTAACTGAAAACTTTCATATTTTTTTAAATTTAAGCAGAATGTGTGAATTTGTGATTAAAAAAGGTATTTTTGTCTCAACTTAGCATAAGCTTCTGTTTGCTCTCAATTTAAACTGACTTAAATTAGATATTAAAGAGACTTCAATTGTGGTTATTCTTTCCAATCATTTAAGGTTCACACTGGGGTCCACTAGCACAATATGGGAGTTGAATTCAGACTGACTTGACAGTCCTCTTCACATCAAGAAGCTCCGAAAAGGACTTTGACAGCTTACATAACAGATCTATCAAACTACACTAAGCTGAGAGCACCAGTCTGCTGGTATCTGAGCAGCCTGTGATTTTCAACACTGCCCCTGTCAACACATCAAAAAACTTCTTGAGGGGCTGCCTCAACTTACTAGGAGTAAAAAAAAAGAGAAATCTAAAACGACTAACCATGAAGTCATGCATGCACACTTTTGACAAAATAGGATCTCTTATGATCTGCATGACTGGAAACTGTTGCACAAACAGGAAGTAACATGAGTAGGCCTCTCATTTCAACCACAGTTGGTGTAGATCAGTGGCACACTCTCGGCAATATGGAGCTTGTCACAAATTGTCTAAATGTGCTCACAAAATGAGTCTGAAAGTCAAATAAATTTAAACACAGAAGCACATTGGCGTAGTTCTGAAAGGTTCCTCTTGAGGCTTGTTCTGAATCCAGCAGCTCTGTTGCACTCAGGAAGTTCTGCACAAGCCTAGGCCTGAACAACACATCTCGAGAAGGAAGTGAAAGGACTGTCTTGATCAATAGACAGAGATCTTGTTTATCGAGGTCTGCCAGTTAATACACACAGCTTCCCTTTTACGGATCTCTCAGACATTGTGATATTTTTGGCTGCTTCTCCAGTGACTGGCGTTGGGGGCTGCAGAAACTCTTGTTTATGTGTGTGGAAAAACAGGGTTAGCTCATCAGATAGAACAAAACGTTTTTTTTCATTGCTATGAAAATCATTTCCACGCTAGCTTTTATAGGCTATTTATCAACTCGGTGATGCACCATGACGTATGTCATCTACTGCACTCATCAATATGAGGCTAAAAAGCACTGCGGGAATTTTCCCAATCATTTTACAGCCCCCTAAACCATGTCAATGCTAAATGAGCTTTCAGAAAAAAAGCATGTCATATCCGAATTCCCTCGAGGCTGCAATACAATAGCAATAGACTTTCTCGAGCTGATGAAAGCATACCAGTTTGGCTATAAAAACATGAACAACACCATCATATAAAGCACTGGCTTTGTGAATGTGTAAAAGATTGATTTTTTTAGAGCAAGGACATTGTGAGACAGGTAGTGCTACTGAATGATAAGACAAATGATTGAATGAGAGAGAGCAAGAGTGATGCACCATCACTTTAAATGCCAAAAGAGATATTTATGACAATTTAAATGCAATAAAATAGGGCAAATATTGTAATCCCACATTATGGAATACTTTACTGTGATTGGTCAATTTAACTCTTTCAGCACTGAAATATTTCAGAACAATGACCACAAGCTAATAAAATATGTTTCATGTCCATGCAGCACAAAAAGTATGATAATGTACAGCCAATTGGTCATAATTCCAAAATAAACTTTTTTTTTGTGATAATGTCAGACTGTCTGTACATTATCCCTTAAATAGCAAACATACAAGTATGTAGATTTGCTCATTCTGCTCAATTTTATTACCATTACATATTTGTTCATTCATATTTATACTTCTAAAGTGATAAAGGATGTCAGTAAGGTGTCTGTGGTGTCACAGGGGCCAGTCAGAACAGGATCTTAGTTTGGTCTTGCTGTTAAAAGAGGATGTGGTTGCATACGACTTTACCACAAAAGTACATTGAACATGAGAGTATGGGCCTAATACTGTCTTTTAATCAGTGAGTTAATTAATGAACCAAATTATCTTCAAAGCCATATATACATATATACATAATTTTTGAGTGAATTGAAATCTTAAGAATAAATCTGAGAAACCTGCAAGTTACTCCAAACCTTCTAGTTTAGTGATACCGTTTCAGAATTAATCAGAAAATGAAAACCATAAACATAAAGATAACATATATAATCCTTACATTCTAAAAACAGTTTGACAGTTTAACAGTTTAATCTGAATGAATTTTTGTATTGTTTACATCTTTGCATCAATTCTCTGCAGCGAAAGCTGTTTCTAACACTGCAAACAAAGTTAGAGAGTTACTAAAGTGATAAAGTAAAGTAAAAGTGTCTTACCGCCTAGTCTCGTCTTGCAGAACTGTAGATGCGGATGTTCAAGAGTGCTCAGAGCATGTGTGTACCAGGAAATCGAGTTTACCAATCACAACTCAACGCCTCACACTAACACACAGCTGCTCTGACAAACACCACACAAGTGTACTTAAAATTCATTTACGGTTTTGGAAACGTCGCCATTTATGTTTGTAGCTACTTGCAAATGAATGTCAAATTATTAATAATAGCGAAATTATGTATAATAAAATATAACAGGTTCAAGTAGGCTATCACAGGACATGTATGAGTAAGTTTGACAGTGATCTCTGTTGTTGCACGTGTGCTGCAAAGCAAACAACTGCAACGTTAGCACAGTCAGTTTGATATTGTGTAATCAAACACATTTATCAAACTTTTCAATACAACCAAGTGTTGTATCACTCGTATCAGGATATTAATGACTGGCTGCGTGAAAACTCTTATGAAAACGAAGAAAGCCCGAGCAGTGTCAGTGTAGTCCTGTGCTTTCTCCGCATTCCAGTGTGCAGCGTCTCAGCAGGTATCTGCACTACTATCTATGAGCTCCTAAACGTGCCTTCTGCACAAACTCATCTGCTAAAAACTTATGACACAGTCTTTGTCTCAACAAAGTGCTTTTCGACGTTTCTTAGTTAAACCAATGCCTACACAAAACAAGGGGAGTCCGCTTTTAGTCATTATGCCGCCTGCAGTTGGAATCAGCTTCCAGAAGAGATCAGATGTGCTAAAACATTAGTCACATTTAAATGCAGACTCAAAACTCATCTGTTTAGCTGTGCATTTAGTGAATGAGCACTGTGCAGTGTCTGAACTGATTGTATGGCGTCAAAAGTTGGACAAAACAGCACAAGCGCATGAACACAGCGCGCAAGCAAATTACAGTACTGTGCACACAGTGACAAAGCTTGCACGTAAAATGTAAACCTAAAGAAATGGCAAATTCCAAACTCGAGCACAAAAAATATGATTGTGTACACACATCAGCACGCTGCAAGGACAAATAACAAAACTGTGAGCAGAATCCGCACACGCGCGCGCAGGTCTAAATACACGCGCGAGTAATTTCTGCACGCGCGCGCAGAGCTAAACACGCGCGAGCTGAACCCTTCACGCACAGGAAGTTTTGACAGTCAGGGGGCGGGGCCCAACGTATGCTTGCTGTGTTAACAAATGCTATTGGCTGCTGGCCAAATCCTGTTTTGATTGGCTGCTCGTCGTCTGACTGGCTGTTGATTGGCTGTTGTTGGCCTTCTCCTGACGAGACAGAAAGCCGGGGAGAATTGGAATTGGATGATGGCAGAGAGTAAAGAGGTAAGTTTTCTTTCTAAATTCATACTTAAATCTTAGTATCTGTAAGGGTTTTATAATATAAGTTATAAAGGGTGTAACTGTGCACGTAATCGTACCAAAAATCGTAATTTTAACGAATCGATATCGATTCTTAAATCCCAATTAAGAGCGATAGTTTTAGACAGATCGCTGGGCTATATGCGCCTCGAAGGCAGTAAAGTTAGTTTGACATTCATTAGACATTCGGGTTTTTTGCCAGTTAAACTCTTTGCAGCTTTTATGTTTTGAGCCCAAACTAACTCGGATAGACATAAATATATGCCCTTTATGTTGCTTAAGGCTTAATTTCTAGGAATTAAAAAAAAAATTTAAATTAATTAAACCATTTAACTAACCTAACTATAAAATATTCAGAATATTATTCCCTATAATGCACAAGTCTTGGTTCTTCAGATTATGCCTTTATTGTTGACTTGTGCATTATAAGGAATAATATTCTGAATATTTTACAGTTGGTTTGATACCTTTAGATCAAATGGTGTTGTCGTTTAATGGATTTATATTATTGCATACATAAAAAATTGTAAAATTATTATAAAAAAACATAAAATTGTAATTCCAAAAACAGAGCTTTGTGCGATAACAGGTATGTTTTCCCAAACATTTTAGTATTGGATTTATATTATATTGTCACGTAGTTAAATGGTTTAATTAATTTAAATTTTTTTTTTAATTCCTAGAAATTAAGCCTTAAGCAACATAAAGGGCATATATTTATGTCTATCCGAGTTAGTTTGGGCTCAAAACATAAAAGCTGCAAAGAGTTTAATTGGCAAAAAACCCGAATGTCTAATGAATGTCAAACTAACTTTACTGCCTCGAGGCGCATATACAGCGATCTGTCTAAAACTATCGACTTAGATCTTGGGATTTAAGAATCGATATCGATTCGTTAAAATTACGATTTTTGGTACGATTACGTGCACAGTTAAACCCTTTATAACTTATATTATAAAACCCTTACAGATACTAAGATTTAAGTATGAATTTAGAAAGAAAACTTACCTCTTTACACTCTGCCATCATCCAATTCCAATTCTCCCCGGCTTTCTGTCTCGTCAGGAGAAGGCCAACAACAGCCAATCAACAGCCAGTCAGACGACGAGCAGCCAATCAAAACAGGATTTGGCCAGCAGCCAATAGCATTTGTTAACACAGCAAGCATACGTTGGGCCCCGCCCCCTGACTGTCAAAACTTCCTGTGCGTGAAGGGTTCAGCTCGCGCGTGTTTAGCTCTGCGCGCGTGCAGAAATTACTCGTGCGTGTTTAGATCTGCGCGCGCGTGCGGGTTCTGCTCACAGGTTTGTTATTTGTCCTTGCAGCGTGCTGATGTGTGTACACAATCATATTTTTTTGTGCTCGAGTTTGGAATTTGCCATCTCTTTAGGTTTACATTTTACGTGCAAGCTTTTCACTGTGGGGGGGGGTGGGCACAGTACTGTAATTTGCTTGCGCGCTGTGTTCATGCGCTTGTGCTGTTTTGTCCAACTTTTGACGCCATATGATTGCACTGTATTTTATGTATAATTTTTTTCTATCTTCATCAATTTTAGAAGTTTTATTTAAGTTACTTTTTTTTTTTTTTTTTTTATGTAAAGCACTTTGAATTATCATTGTTTATGAAATGTGCTATATAAATAAACTTGCCTTGCTGCAAACAACTGCGCTTTTACGCCGAAACGTTGAAATGTTAAACGTTCCTTAAATGCAATTTTATCAAATGAATAAATATCTTAATATAAGACTAATATATCTACACTGTTAAATGTGAAGTTATAAATTATTAATTCAAATTATGCTAAACATTTGGCCTATAAATTTGAGACGCCCTTGTATGATGTTGTCAAGCATATTAAATCTGGACAAAATTGGTCAGTTATTGTATCAGATAGATACAGACAGTCAGATAGATAGATAGATAGATAGATAGATAGATAGATAGTCAGATAGATAGATAGATAGATATAGATAGATAGATAGATACAGACAGTCAGATAGATAGATAGATAGATAGATAGATAGATAGATAGATAGATAGATAGATATATAGATCCAATAGCTAGATAGAGGATAATAACGCAGACAGTAGATAGATAGATAGATAGAGACAGACTGATAGATAGAGACAGATAGATAGTTAGATAGATAGACAGATAGACAGATAGACAGACATACTGATAGATAGACAGACAGACAGACAGATAGATAGATAGATAGATAGATAGATAGATGGATAGATAGATATATGATGGATGGATGGGTAGATAGATAGATAGACAGATAGAGACAAACAGATAGATAGATGGGTAGACAGATAGACAGACAGATAGAGAAAAACAGATAGATAGATGGATAGATAGATATAGATAGATAGATAGATAGATAGATAGATAGATAGATGGATAGATTTCTTTATGTCCCTGGATTGATCCTGGTATTGCTGGAGTTGCACTGCTGTAGAGCAGGGCGGAAGCGAGTTGAGGAATGCTGAAGAGTAGCCTATAGTTAGCCCCAGGCCTCAGCTTTTATCCCTCAGCCATACCTGTTTTTTTTCCTCCAGAAAAGAATATGCTATTCCACCGGTTCTCACTCTTTTTGATTCCAAGGCCCCCCATTGTCCATGACGATATTCAAAGCCCTTCTGCACAATCCAGCTATGTTGCAGTGGTAGTATGTAGTTTCACCTGAGTGAGAAGTATGATGTCAGTTTACATGTTGTAGATCTTCAATTTATTAACAGTTTGAAGCATTTTAATTAAGTTTGATTTAATATATAAGTAGTCTTGTGAATTTGCTGAGGACTCTGGTTGAGAATTACTGTGCTTTACTGAGCATCAGACTAGTTTAGTGTGTCAGCTTTTATTAAGAATCTTGCTACCCCCTTCTGTTTAAAAATTGAATTACATTTTCACCACCCCGCTCTTTATTGTTTGATGTCTTTTTGCATTATTGTATCTTTTTTATAACATTGTTTATATTTATGTGTATTTATAAAGGCTTATGTATAATGTCTAATTGCTGCTGCTACTAATAATAATAATTCTTACTCTCTTAAGTTATATTTAACAGTAATTTAAACAGAACACTTAAAAACAATCAGGCACTAATTTGAGACCAAGGTAAATTATGCTTTATCACTTTTATGCCATTGCCACAGAAGACTCTCTGCAATTCTCTGAACCACACTTTAGGAGCTCTGTGAGATTATAGTCAATCCACGCCTGCAGGGAATGGTGGGTAGGCCTAATTCAGAGTGAAGTTAAATTTCAAAGAGACCGCTGTGAACGGGAGATGGAGGGCTTTGAGCTCTCTATTTCTTTAAACTGTCTTTAAAAGTCAGTCCTTTTTATTGTTGTATCAGCTCATATGTAATCCGTAAAGGCTGCCTGACGATATTTTACCTGTTGGACTGAATTCCTCTTCTCTTAGAGAAGCAGGTGTTCTTTCTCAAATGTATTAACGCTCTCAGCCACATGTCACTCATATCCCAGAACTACATTTGACATCTGTCTCTGTGGGACATGATCTTCTTTAATGGTGCTCAAACCTCAACATCAATCACAATCTCTATGTCAGGGACTTAACTTTAAGTAGGCCTACATTAGTGCGTAGCATAGATTAGGCCTAAGCCATGCTGAACGTCATTGGTCTATATGAAGTGCAGATAATACTGTTGTCTTTTTCACTTTAATGTTGACGTGCTGTGTGTTAAATGCTGCAGGGACACAGTCACCATTTCTAAATTAATGAGTTAAATATATATACAGTGGGTACGGAAAGTATTCAGACCCCCTTAAATTTTTCACTCTTTGTTATATTGCAGTCATTTGCTAAAATCATTTAAGTAATTGTTTTTTTCCTCATTAATGTACACACAGCACCCCATATTGACAGAAAACACAGAATTGTTGACATTTTTGCAGATTTATTAAAAAAGAAAAACTGAAATATCACATGGCCCTAAGTATTCAGACCCTTTGCTCAGAATTTAGTAGAAGCACCCTTTTGATCTAATACAGCCAATACGAGTCTTTTTGGCAAAGATGCAACAAGTTTTTCACACCTTGATTTGGGGATCCTCTACCATTCCTCCTTGCAGATCCTCTCCAGTTCTGTCAGGTTGGATGGTAAACGTTGGTGGACAGCCATTTTTAGGTCTCTCCAGAGATGCTCAATTGGGTTTAAGTCCGGGCTCTGGCTGGGCCATTCAAGAACAGTCACATAGTTGTTGTGAAGCCACTCCTTCATTAATTTAGCTGTGTGCTTAGGGTCATTGTAAACCTTCGGCCCAGTCTGAGGTCATGAGCACTCTAGAGAAGGTTTTCGTCCAGGATATCCCAGTACTTGGCTGCATTCATCTTTCCCTCAATTGCAACCAATCGTCCTGTCCCTGCACCTGAAAAACACACCCACAGCATGATGCTGACACCACCATGCTTCACTGTTGGAACTATATTGGACAGGTGATGAGCAGTGCCTTGTTTTCTCCACACATACCGCTTAGACTTAAGGCCAAAAAGTTCTATCTTGGCCTCATCTGACCAGAGAATCTTATTTCTCACCATTCTTGGAGTCCTTCAGGTGTTTTTTTCATGTGTCTTGCACTAAGGATAGGCTTCCGTCGGGCCACTCTGCCATAAAGCCTTGACTGGTGGAGGGCTGTAGTGATGGTTGACTTTCAACAACTTTCTCCCATCTCCCGACTGCATCTCTGGAGCTCAGCCACAGTGAGCTTTGGGTTCTTCTTTACCTCTCTCACCAAGGCTCTTCCCCCCTGATAGCTCAGTTTTTGCCGGACGGCCAGCTCTAGGAAGGGTTTTGGTCGTCCCAAACGTCTTCCATTTAAGGATTATGCACTGTGCTCTTAGGAACCTTAAGTGTAGCAGAATTTTTTTTGTAACCTTGGCTAGATCTGTGCCTTGTCACAATTCTGTCTCTGAGGTCTTCAGGCATTTCCTTTGACCTCATGATTCTCATTTTGCTCTGACATGCACTGTGAGCTGAAAGGTCTTATATAGACAGGTGTGTGGCTTTCCTAATCAAGTCCCATCAGTATAATCAAACACAGCTGACTCAAATGAAGGTGTAGAACCATCTAAAAGATGATCAGAAGAAATGGACAGCACCTGAGTTAAATATAATAGTGTCACAGCAAAGGGTCTGAATACTTATGACCATGTGATACTTCAGTTTTTCTTTGTTAATAAATCTGCAAAAATTCAACCTTCTGTGTTTTTCTGTCAATATGGGGTGCTGTGTGTACATTAATGAGGAAAAATTAACTTAAATGATTTTAGCAATATAACAAAGAGTGAAAAATTTAAAATTTAAGGGGGTCTGAATACTTTACGTACCCACTGTATCCCGTGGTAAAAAAGTATTATTCACCACCATTGTGCAAGTTCTCCACTTAAAAGATGAGAGTCCTGTACTTTTCATCATAGTATCCACTCAACTATGAGAGACAAATTAGAAAAACAAAATCCAAAATCACATTGTAGGATTTTTTAAAGATTTTATTTGCAAATTATAGTGGAAAATAAGTATTTGGTCAATAACAAAATTTCCTCTCAATACTTTGTTATATACCCTTTGTTTGCAATGACAGAGGTCAAACGTTTTCTTAAGTCTTCACAATGTTTTCACACACTGTTGCTGGTATTTTGGCCCATTCCTCCCTGCAGATCTCCTCTAGAGCAGTAATGTTTTGGGGCTGTCGCTGGGCAACACGGAGTTTCATCTCCCTCCATAGATTTTCTATTGGGTTGAGATCTGGAGACTGGCTAGGTCACTTCAGGACCTTGAAATGCTTCTTACGAATCCACTCCTTCGTTGCCCGGGCGGTGTGTTTGGGGTCATTGTCATCCTGAAAGACCCAGCCACGTTTCATCTACAATGCCCTTGCTGATGGAAGGAGGTATTCACTCAAAACCTCACGATACATGGCCCCATTCATTCATTCGTTTACACGGATCAGTCGTCCTGGTCCTTTGCAAAAAAACAGCCCCAAAGCATGATGTTTAAACCCCCATGCTTCACAGTAGGTATGGTGTTTCTTTGGATGCAACTCAGCATTTTTTCTCCTCCAAACACGACAAGTTGAAAAAATTTCTATTTTGGTTTCATCTGACCATATGACTTTCTCCCAATCCTCTTCTGGATCATCCAATGCTCTCTAGCAAACTTCAGACGGGCCTGGACATGTAATGGCTTAAGCAGGGGGACACGTCTGGAACTGCAGGATTTGAGTCCCTGGCAGCGCAGAGTGTTACTGATGGTAGCCTTTGTTACTTTGGACCCAGCTCTCTGCAGTCATTCACTATGTCCCCCGTGGGTTCTTGGGATTTTTGCTCACAGTTCTTGTGATCATTTTGACCCCACGGGTGAGATCTTGCATGGAGCCCCAGAACGAGGGAGATTATCAGTGGTCTTGTATTACTTCCATTTTCTAATAATTGCTCCCAAAGTTGATTTCTTCACACCAAGCTGCTACCTATTGCAGATTCAGTCTTCCCAGTCTGGTGCAGGTCTACAGTTTTGTTTCTGGTGTCCTTTTACAGCTCTTTTGTCTTGGCCATGGTGGAGTTTGGAGTGTGACTTTTTGAGGTTGTGGACAGGTGTCTTTTATATTGATATTGAGTTCAAACAGATGCCATTAATACATGTAACCAGTGGAGGACAGAGGAGGCTTTTAAAGAAGAAGTTACAGGTCTGTGATAGCCAGAAATCTTGCTTGTTTGTAGGTGTCCAAATACTTATTTTACAGAGGAATTTACCAATAAATTATTTAAAAATCTTACAATGTGATTTTCTGGTTTTTTTTTCTCATTTTGTCTCTCAAGGTGGGGTATACCTATGAGGAAAATTACAGGCCTCTCTCATCTTTTTAAGTGGGAGAACTTGCAAGTGGGCTGACTAAATACTTTTTTGCCCCACGGTATATATATATAATATCTATATATATATATTTAGTTATTTTATTTAATTTGATTGGATAGATAGTTTATATTCAACTTTCTTCATTATTTACTAAGGAAAGTCAGTGAATGATGATGTTTGATATGGTGACCATGCATCCTGGCAAGGATTTCTACATTGCCTAAAATGTCAAGGTTTTGACTTTGTTTTCCTATTCACATGCTTTCTGCAGTCTTCATACATTATACTGTATGCACACGTATTCCTATGTACTGCTTTGGCTGCTCGCTGTAGATCCTACCTTCGCCATAGCCACGTTGGTGATGATGTACAATGGCACACACTGAGGGTAAACTACTTTTCAATCATTACGTTCAGCAAGTATTAAAAAGAAATAAGAAAAATTGCCAAAACCTAGACCTTTTGACACATTTAAAATCGCGAGCCAGGACAAAGCGGATGTAATGGTCACCCTATGTTTACAGATGTCCTGAACGTTCTTTGAAATTTGAAATCATTTTTGAGTGAAATTGCTGTTGATGGCAACATCACGAATGAAAATGTTTGCAAAAATCTAAAAGATTCTTTGAGCCATTTTTGCTTGGCAAAGGAGTTTAAATAGCCATCCAGGGTTGACTCTAAGTACACTATATAATATATCTATAATCTATATATCAAAATTGTTTGAACGCTTGGATGCTTGTGAGTGCAGATTTTGTCTTCATTCATTTCCTCTGCAGATGCCATGAATGAAGCATGTTCTATCTAATCCATGACAGACTCTCCAGGTGTACTGATGTGAGTTGACCATTCAGAAAGATTTCTCAATGAAGGCCGGTTTGTGTTTTCAGAATCCAATGAGTGTTCTTGGCCTTTTGCCTGAGTTAACCTGCAGCAGATTGCTGCTATGTCACTGCGCCAATCTGTCAGGCTTTGCTGTTGACCCATTGACGCAGACATGGGCCAGCCTGAGTGTATTTAAGCTGCCTTTCCTCGACCGCAAGTAGAGAGATTGAGACAAGAACCTGTTTTTTTTTTTTTAATCTGATACAGACGGTGTATGGGATGAGCTCGGGAAATAGCTGCGACAGTCTCAGCGACTCACCTATAAGCCCAATAAGAGATTGGTGGGACCAACAACACCCAGAAGAGGACCACCTAAATTCAAACAGAGAATGACAAGGCAATTCAAAAGCAAACCTCCCAAGAAGGGAGTCAAAGGATGAGTAGATGACATTCAAATCTGCTTGATATCTCTATACATTTTTTTTTAAGTAAAGGCATTTTTGGTTCCATGAAGAACCTTCATCCATGGAATCTTTCCATTTTATAAAAGATTCTTTATAGTGGTTCCTCACACTAAGAGAAAAAGGGTTATTTTAAGAACTGTTCACTGAAAGGTTCTTTGGGGAACCCAAATGGTTCTTCTATGGAGGAGCCATTTTTTTAAAGAGTGTATTTTCTTCTCTTCTTTAATTAGATTTGGAGATGAGATCCCAGGAATAGATGGTCTTGGGACTGCTGAGAACAACTCTTGGAACATTGCTTATGTAGTGATCAAATTACTGTGTTGTGTTATATGCTAAACCCATTACTCTTGCAAACTGATTTTTCTCACTGTCTGGCTCATTGCCGTGCTTCATCTGCCAACTTCTTTCATGCACAGACATCACCGTGGTGTGTCCGTGGGAAGCCTTTAGCCATCTGGAGTTGCACGAGCTCACCCAGTATGGTATTATTTGAACTGGACGACAGGAAGATGCGTCACCTGGACTTGTTTAGTGGACTAGACTAGTTCCACCTTAAGATCCCAAATGAGGGATGCTGCAAATGGACACTTGCACCATTTCCTTGAAACAGTTGTATAAACGCCAACCCACCAGCCTATGAATGCACAATACATAATGTAGTGACTAGGAGGAATTAGGTTTATGAATGTTTATAGCAGGGGTGCCCAAACTCGGTATATAATCAATCCTGATGGCCGCTGTCATGCGAGTATTCCTTCCCCCCATTAAACACAACCTGAACGCATCAAGCTCTTACTAGACATACTAAAAACTTAACGGCAGGTGTGTTGAAGCAAGATGGATCTAAACTCTGCAGGATACTGGCCCTCCATGACCGAGTTTGGGTACCCCAAGGATGATATAAAGTTGTGGAATGTGGAGCAATGTGGAATTTGATTCCAGTCTGTTTGTGTTCTTTTCTACAGCACATAACCAAAATACTTATTTTCAATATCTATGAACTTTTTATTTGTGCTAATTCTATACTTTGACTCTTTTTAGTACATGTTTTCTGAGAGGAGAGGCCTTATTAACTGTAAATCACTTTCACACATCTGTTGTATGATGTCTTAGAATTTCTTCTGCTGTTAGCAAATGTGGCTTAAATGAAATAGACCTTAAGCTGTGTTGTTAAATATGTTCAAATAAATATTTGTAGAAGTATATAAAAATAAGTATTTTCCTCAAGTATTTGAAACATGAACAAGAAATATGTACAATAGCTGCAAAAAAAATCTTTCCTCAAATGAATCTTTCTGAATAAAATATATTTGAAATTATTAGTTGTACACAATAACTGTTCTGCTGCTCAAATAGCTTTCTTCTAATTACTTTAGTAAACAGACTCTTCTCTATTTTTCCTAAATTACTAGTGCTGTCAAACGATTAAATGCGATTAATCCCGCCTTCACAAATAATTTTTGTTTACATAATATATTCGTGTGCTTGTTAGGCATATGTGACCGGTATCACAACCGTCATAAGTGTACATTTAACTGAATAAATAAGTTTTCCATTGATGTATGGTTTGTTAGGATAGGACAATATTTGGCTGAGATAACACTATTTGAAAATCTGGAATCTGAGGGTGCAAAAAATTTAAATATTGAGAAAACCGCCTTTAAAATTGTCCAAATGAAGTTCTTATCAATGCATATTACTAATCAAAAATTACATTTTAATATATTTACGGTTGGAAATTTACAAAATATATTCATGGAACATGATCTTTACTTAATATCCTAATGATTTTTGGCATAAAAGAACAATTGAAAATTTTGACCCATACAATGTATTGTTGGCTATTGCTACAAATATACCCCAGTGACTTAAGACTGGTTTTGTGCTCCAGGGTCACATATAAATACACACACAAACTGCATGTAATTTCAGAAAAATAGTGTTGCTTTATATTTAATATTTTATTTAAATATAAATTATATTATTTAAATATAGACGTAAATATTTTCAAAATATATACTGTATGTGTTTCTTTATATATACATAATAAATATACACAGAACACACACATTATGTAAACAAAACATTTATTTTGTATGCGATTAATCGAGATTAACCGTTTGACAGCCCTATAAATGACTTATTCATACACACTAACAGGGTAATACATAATCAGTAAGTTACATTTGTTATGCATTACAACTGAGAGAATGAGCTTGTCAACATTTTTCACACACTAAAGGATCATAAAAGTATGTATTTTTTTTTTAGATCTAAGCATATGTAGGCCAATACAATTTAACAGCTTTTTCAAACACGCCAGTAACCCCAAAAGTTAGATTAGTTGTACTAAATGTGCAATTGCGAATCGATTTAGGATAGTTGATGGTTCACTAAATGTGGGTTGCTTTGACGAGCATCAACCGATTGCACTAGACAATTACTGACAGCAGGATCGGAGTGAGGCAACCAAAATTATAAACTGAAAAATACACCACATACAAATTAAAAAGTCAATTAATCGAAATGATGAATATCAGACGACAGTATTGATTATGCTCTTCTATGAAATATTACACCGCTGTATAAAGCATTGACCGTGTCTTTTTTATCCTATAAGATACTTAATAATCAGGGAGTAAAAAAATATGTAAACTAACAACACATGTCACACAAACGTTGCGCGAATGCTCTAGAGCATCCTGATACAAGACGATTCCATTTTGGCTCCTATCGATTTGAGAGGATTAAGGAAAGGAGAGTTGAGACTTGCGCTAAATGGATTAGGACTCACTGATCTTAACCCTCAGGCACCTGCACTGCAGATGGGCATATTTAATGCTCTACGCTCAATTATTTATTTAGTTAGTAATGGAGCAAGATCCAATTAAAATAAATGTATATAGATGATTACGGTTTAATACTGTTTAAGCACTTGTACCATATGTAAAAATCATTTGCCAGTCCATAATAAAACACTAACAAGACGACTTCTTACTCACCCATGATTCAGCAGTATTCAAATATATATAGAGCAAATCATAAATTAATACCAATGTATGGTAGAAAGAAAAAAATGTTTTAATTATAAATCCATAGTTATACTGTTTACTTACTTGTCAGTCTCTGCCTGAGATATACTAACAGGTGCATCTCAATAAATTAGAATGTCTGGAAAAAGTTCATTTATTTCAGTAATTAAAATCAAATTGTGAAACTCCTCGTGGTTCATTAAAGAATTCAATGCACGCGACGGTAATCCTTGATTCATTTTTTTAAATTGTGATGATTGGCTCACCATTATAACAAAACCCCACCAATTCCGTAGTCTCACGAATTCACAACCAATAGGTGACATGCCCAAAAATACGATACTGACTCAACTCAAACACCTGCAAGGTTTTCCTGAGTGCCTTGCAAATGGTAATCGGTACAATTTCACAGTTTGGTTTCTACTAAGCTACAGCATCATGGGGAAGATGCTGATCTGACATTTGTCCAAAGACAATCATTGACACCCTCACAAGGAGGGTAAGTCCACAACATTCATTGCCAAAGAACTGGCTGTTCACAGAGGGTCTGTAGCCAAGGCATGTTCACCGAAAAATTTGAGTGGTGAAGGAAAAGTGTGAGGAAAAATATGCACAAGACACCCGAGATAACAGCAGCCTTATGAGGATTGTCAAGCAGAATTGATTCAAGAATTTGAGTGAACTTTACTAGGAATGGACTGAGGCTGGGGTCAAGTCATCAAGAGCCACCACACACAGACGTTGTCAAGGAATTTGGCTACAGTTGTCGGATTCCTCTTGTTAAGCCACTCCTGACCCACAGACAACGTCAGAGGCATCTTAACTGGGCTAAGGAGAAGAAGAACTGCACTGTTACTCAGTGGTCCAAAGTCCTCTTTTCAAATGAAAGCAAGTTTTGTATTTCATTTGGAAAACAAGGTCCTAGAGTCTGGAGGAAGGGTGGCGAAGCTCATAGCCCAATTTGCTTGAAGTCCAGTGTTAAGTTTCCACTGTCTGTGATGATTTGGGGTGCGATGTCATTTGCTGTTGTTGGTCCATTGTGTTTTTTTGAAAACCATTGTCACTGCACCCGTTTACCAAGACATGTTGGAGCACTTCATGCTTCCTTCTGATGACCAGCTTTTTGAAGATGCTGATTTCATTTTCTAGCAGGATTTGGCACCTGCCCACACTTTCAAAAGCACCAAAGGTTGCTTGACCATGGTGTTGGTATGCTTGACTTGCCAGCAAACTCACCAGACCTGACCCATAGAGAATCTATGGGTATTGTCAAGAGGAAAATGAGAACAAGAGACCAAAAAATGCAGATGAGCTGAAGGCCACTGTCCAAGAAACCTGGGCTTCCAAACCACCTAAGCAGTGCCACAAACTGATCACCTCCAATGCCACGCCGAATTGAGGCAGTAATTAAAGCAAAAGGAGACCCAACCAAGTATTGACTACATGTACAGTAAATGAACATACTTTCCACGAAGGCCAAACATTCACACACAACTGATTAAAACATGTATTTTATTTAGTCCCCCATATGAAGTATTCTAATTTGTTGAATAGTGAATTGGTGGGTTTTTGTTTTAAACTCGGAAGCCAAATACCTCATTAAAAAGAACCAACAACATATAACACATACTAATCCAGTACATAACGTCATTGAATTTTATGTAAATACACAACATTCACACACGTTGAGTATAGAATTATGAAATAATGACTTTTCCCGACATTACCATAACATTCTAGTGAGATGCACCTGTACAATAGAGGCTGATTGTTCAAAAATGTCTGACTGTGGGGATCAACAGTTTAGCTGCATATAACTGTTGATTATAATAACCAGGTGGGATCGCCATGGGATTCTACTTGAAAGTCCGTGAGCATCCTTGTGCATTAGTCATAGAAATTCCTTTTTACCGCCGTTCACACCTTCACGCATTTTTTTTTCAGATTAGCGCAACAAGAATGTACCATTGTATCAAGAATGAATCTGCCCAAGGTGTCAGCTTAGTCATGTAGGTTGTGTAGCCCTTATCAAAAATTTAAACACGGGCTAAAGTTTCCGTGATCACAATACGGCCAGAAATAAAAAAAAAAAGAAAGCAAAAAAAAAAAAAAGAAGAAAAAAAAAAAAAAAGAGAAAAAGATGGACAAGAGAAGAAAAAGAAAAGATTTGCTTTTAAAAGCTTGGAATTCCCATTATTGAACATTTAGCGGTCACAAAGATTGTAACAAAAAAAAAAAAAAGCATAAAAATAAAAGTATAACAAAAAGGAAAAAAAAAAGGATGGTAAAAGGAGAAACAAAAAAAGAAGTTTAACATAAAAAAAAAGAAAGTAGAATGGAAAAAGAAAAAGAGAAGGAGGTGCAAAAAAAAAGAGAAAAAAGAGAACCAAAAGGTACACGATTCAAACCGTAAATGAAGGAGTTATCGAACGGTCATCCATAAGCAACTTTCTCAGAATCACTAATATCTATGTTAAGTGAAAACATGTATAGCCAAAGCTATAGCCTTCTCATAAATTCATCTATTGAAACAAAATTGAGGATTTATATCCACGTTTTACTATCTTGAAGCCTCTTATGATAGTAGACTCAAAAAGGTTGACAACTTCAAACAGTGTTTAACAGATAAACACATTAAATAAAATGCATGTTTCGAACGCAAAAATATTGCCCTTATCTTGACAATTTATTGAATTCTGACCCAGATAAAGTTAAACCAAATCAGATCACGATCATCTGAGAGACACTAAAGAGGAATTCATTCGTTGATTCATAGCTTTATTAGTTCACAAAGTCACTTCAAATCAACAACCATATAGAAAGTAGTGATCAAAAGAAGAGAAAATCAATTAATCAAAATAAAAACAACAATACATGTATAGCTTTAACCTTGAAAAAGCCACTCATACTCAGGTCAACTTCATAGCACACACACAAAAAGCAGATAGACACGCGTGATTACTATCAGTCTCTATAAGATAAAAATCCGTGTTAAAATACTGTTTTCGTTGTCAATCACCATTGGCAATTAGTGTTACGCATAACAAATCTTTAACAACTAGCTCAATAACAGTGTGATTTATAAGTTCATTGGGGGGTGGGGGTCATATAGATTTTCACAGAAAACAAATGCAGCTTGAGGCAGAAAATTCACATTGTGTAGACACGAACTACCCTCACGAAATGTACTCCATAAAACCTCCAGCTATAGTTTTAAACTCGTACCAAATCTTGCCAATGCCAAGAGTCTTGTGAAAAATAGGATTTATGCATGTAATTTTAGGGCCTGATCCACCCTAACAGATTTCATACCAATTAAATTGATAAATGAAGACAGAAACATTAAAAAATCCTAAAACGGCATTGGGTAAACAAAAATGTAATGAACCATATTTGCATATGTGTAACAATATAATATGTAGTAGTCTGTATGAAGTGCACATCACCAACAGGTTTCTTAATGAGAATAACCTATTTTATTCCATATCAGCAAACTTGCTTGAATTGTCCTGCATATTTATAATGAATAGCTTACTCTGAGCTAACAACACTAGAACCTGTTAAGCATTAGCAAGTAAGTATTCAAAACCACAGCCTTGCTGAAAATGAAAAATAAAAAATGCATACTGACACATTATGTCAATATACATTATCACTGGCATGGCAATACACAGGGACGTACACATCTCAAATGATAACTAGCCATGATAAACATGGAAGGTGGCACAAAATGGTGCTTTTGGAGAGGCACGAAAAGTGAGGGCTCCTGAAAAGCTCATCTACTCTAAAATATTATAATTGTAATAAATAAACAGTCTCATTGTGCAAAACTAACATAATGTGCTCATCCGCTGTATTTCTACAGGCAAAAATAAACACATAACTAACGGTGTGATAAAGGAGCAAAAATGTATTTTTCAAATAATCAAGCCCTTAAAATACTGAACGTCAGACAACTTGTGCATGTTGCAGGTTTGTGTTTGGCATTTTTGACATGAGAGAGACTCTGACCAGCCCCTGAGTTGGTGCTCTGAAGGCAGGGTCCAGGGTGAACAATGATGACCAATCATGTCTGAGCCAGGTGAAGCTCCTCCAGACCATCTTTACCCAAATGATAGCGGGCTAGATCCTTCCTGGTTACCAGTCCCACAACCTTCACAGAATTATAAACTGATTATCATTACTGTGGATGAATGATATTTGGAACGATATACGGCCAATTATGACTGACACAATAAGCTGTTAATTATTTTGATGCTATTGCAGACAACCAGTGTATAAACTGGTCAATATACAAATTTTATATTATTTCCTCTATATAAAGAAATGATTGTGAAAGAAATTAATAATAATAATAATAAACTGGATTTTTATAACACTTTTCATAAATAAAAGCTCAAGTGCAATACAACAGGCATAAAAATAAAAACAACACTGACAATGTGATTTCACACAGTATCGATATCAATACATTTAAAGAGGTCATATGATGCGATTTCAATTTTTCCTTTCTCTTTGGAGTGTGACAAGCTCTTGTTGCATAAAAAAGATCTGTAAAGTTGCAAAAACTAAAATCTCAAATCCAAAGAGATATTCTTTATAAAGTTAAGAGTCAACAACGCCTACCTAAAACACCTCGTTCTAACACACCCCACATGTCTACATCACTATGTGGAAAATTAGCATAATGACGCCCAAATGTGTACACAAAGAAAGAAGGCGTAACTTTAATTCTTACTGTAGTATTGTTGCCGCTGCTGCCATGTTGTGAAGTCGCTGTGTGTTTCGTTGTGAAAGCGAAACTACTTTGTTTGGCCTTCCAAAAGAGGATGATATCGTCGATACCGTTTCCTGATCCTGGTAGAGTAAACTACAATGCCGGCTGTTCCGACTCGCAGTCTGTAAGTACGTTTTCATTTAAAGGATTTGCCACTGATGATTCAAACGCGAGTTTTGAGCAGTGTAGAGTAGTGCTTGTTGTTTGTCATTTCTCCGATCACAAATGCAGACAGGGTTTTATGTTTACGCGGCGCGATGCAATGCAATGCATATAAAGACAGTAGAAGTCATTATAATCCGTAATTAAGTCCCCACTGGATGCAACAAATGTCTCGTTTATAATGGGTTTTCATGTTTTTGAATCATCGCTCCGGCCTGACACAGCATCAACAATATGTGAGGGGCATAACATTTCCGTCACACGCTTGAGGTATTCGGCCAATCACAACGTATTGGATAGCTGGTCAATCACAGCACACCTTGCTTTTTCAGACCGATGAGCTTTGTAAAAATCGATTTGTTTCAGAAAGGTGGGGCATAGAGGAGAAACAATAATGTACAGTATGTGGAAAATAATGTGTTTTTTTTACTTTAAACCGCATAAACATTTCATTACACCAAATACACAAATTAATGTTCTTTTTAGCAGCATCATATGACCCCTTTAAATCAATATACTCAAAAGCAACTTTAAAAAGATTTGACTTGCCTTAAATAAAAATATGAATGCTTGAAGCCAGTCTAACTTTAATAGGTAGACAATTCCAGTTTTAGATAAAAAAAATAAAATAAATGAATACAATAATTTAAATGCTGTAAGTAAATTTAGGAATGCCACCATTAAATGTGCAGTATAAAAAAATAAATATTCTAAAGATTTGACAGTTTTATTAATTAAATTATTAGTTTTTTTAAAGAGTAATTTTAAAGTGTTAGATGACGGAAAGGTAATCTAAATGTAAAACTAGAGGAAATGAACATGCAAAATTAAATATCCAATACTGATCATCAATGATATATTAAACAACAACAACAACAAAAAAAACTCTAATATCAGCCAATAACAATTAATAGTATAGTGCTACTATTTTGTGCATCTCTAAAGATGAGCTGCAAGTTAAAAGTAGTAACTGAACCACAATAAAACAATAGAATAGTGATACACTTACCCCGTTTTCATTATCAACCACCACCAGATGTCTCAGTCCTAGCGCCCGAAACAATTTAAACACACGGGGGAGTGAAGTCTCCTGAAATCAAATATCAAAGACTAGACAGTTATTACTGCAGATGATTGAAGCACATGACAACTGAAATACACTTCCTGATGCCATTTTTTACAGTTCATCTTTAAATGTCATGTAAGTTATTTCAATTGGGTGTGGCAGTGGCGTTCTATTTAAAGCTCTGGCTCTGCATAATTCCAGGTATGATAGCTGAAAACTGGAGAGCTTACAGTATCAGTATCAATGTATTTAACTTCCTACGCCATTGTTATGGCATTATACATTTCACATAAACTTTCCCAAATGGCATGTAAATACAAAAATACCATCAGTAGGCGACTGCTGGCCAGAATATGCTACCATGTAAGTTAACTGACCTGAGGCACAGTGTATGGGGTCGGGTTCATGAACTCAGTGAGGTCCATCATGCACTCCCTCTCGTCCTGAGAGACGTGGATGGACTGGATGGGGGGGAAACGCGGATATGCATCTCTGAAGTCCTTCAGCTGAAGCTTCCTGTGGCTGAGACGTGAAGACGCCCTTTCCACAAACACCTGAGACACAGACAGAGGGCCGAACTTAGAATTTGTTGTAGTAACAAGGATTAAAGTCCAACCGAAGTCTCATAAGTTAGTTTTTCAGACCTTATGTTTGAGAAGAACAATGAGCTGAGAGCGAAGAATAAGTCCACAGATTTTTCCTGGCTGTGAAAAGACGACAAGCAAGTCTAGTTTTTATTAAAACTGAACTATACTTGTAGGAATGACAGGATCTGAGGTTGTGTGTTCATGGTTATGTCACCTCGTCATTCTCAGTAGTATGAGCGACCACGGGGAAGCCGTTGTGATTGGTGGACGTGTTGCTAAGAACATCCACAATTCTCCCGACTTTCTCCACTCTGTTGAAGCAGGTGACTGGAGAGCTCATGACCTCTCTGTGGTAAAGACATCAACACACAAATGACTTCATGATACTTCACCAGGGTTTTTTAGAATTATTTAACATTGTGAAACGTATTAATATTTTGAATGAACTTTTACTCAGTAATGTAACTCAGAATGTGCTTTTTGATTTTTTTTGTTTCTATTTAGAATAATGTACATAGTTATTTTACTTCAACTATTTCAGTTAACTTATTTCATTTCAGTTAGTTGCCAAGGCAACAATTATAATTCTCTTTCAACTGATTTCTTTTCTTATGTTTTTCATCTAATATTACATTTTATTTTATTTCAATTAATGAAAACAATTTTAATAATAATTGTAGTTTTGGTGAACTACAACAATTTTGCACTACACTATTTATTTCTGCTTTGCTGATACAAGTTGGAAGCGAGACTTTTATTTTGACAGCGCTGAGAATACCTTTGCTCAGACTCACAGGAGCACTCATTCTCCATCTTCATTAGTGTATTTTCTTCTTTAGTTCTGTCTAATTGAAAGGTAAATACTATAATACTTTTCACATATACTGTCAACATTCAGTAAATACACACTCTTTGAATATCGAATAAACATAATGCCACATATTTTTGCAAACACTATAATAGGATTTCAGGATCAACAAGTGCCTATCTAAAGTATAAATCCGTTCATTTTACAGATTAATTTTTTTCAAGTTCAAATTATTTTTTCAAAATTTCAAATTATTTCTGTTTTTTTTTACGTAAAAAAATAAAATAAAAACAAAACAAATTTAGATTTTAATGCATGTGTTATCTAGTAACTTTAAATTAAATACTGAGATATTACTTAGTCCTTTATATCAGCCATTAGCTACCCTGCTCTGTGAAATATCAGCATGAGCCATCAGAGAATCCATATTGGTCAACCACAACACTACACCTAAAAACCTTCATCTGACTGAAATTCTGCTTTATTTAATATATTAGATGTAACATTTTATATTCTTTTTGTTCTCTCACCTCAGACAGGAGTTATGCTTGTATGTAAGTGTAATGTTGCATGGTTGTGTGAATTACCTGGAAGCTCAGACTGAGAGTCAGTACACTGAGAAGTTCAAAGCATCATATGACATTTAATGCTGGAGGGTGTGGTTACCTGGCCGTCAGCCAATGAGAAGTAGGAGGAGCCTCCCAATGGAGGAAAGGAACACTCTGCAGCTTAATATGGACGTCATACAGGCCCTAAAAACAACAAAAACCAGTCAGACAAACGCACACATGTGCTTCATGCTCTAATAACACAAAACACAAATGACATGCATGCATGACTAATGCTTCAAGACACCCTTAAAAAAAAACACAGACCAAAAACTCCTAGAAAAACAAATCACCAGCTCTCAGGAGACAAAAACAGTCATGCCAGGTATTTTGCTTCTCACCTCGATAAAATAATCCCCCACAATCTTAGCAGTTATCAGCACAAGCATGATGGGAAAGCCATAGGTCACGCTCCCGGTGGCTTCTACCAGGATTACGGTGAGACTGAGGGTCATTCTGACAATGCCACCTGTCAGATTAACACAACAAAACCACACTTGTTATTGCTGACATGTACTTCCTTCACGGAAATGCAGTTAGGAGAACTATTATAAACCATAAGAGAGCATTCCTGCTGCATTTTCTTAAAGAGCATCTAGTTGACTCTAACATCACGCTAAAACATCAATAACTCACCAAGCTGGGCCGCAGCACCTATTAGAGCATATTTCCCAGGATCCGCCCAAATCTATCAGTTTAAGAAAACATGTCAACAGCACAGTATGGCTAATCTTTCTTCATTAAACTGTATTTTTCTCCGATTTGTTGTTAAAGATTAATTAAAAATGTAGGTGGAATTAAAAAAAAAAAAAAGTTGTTGGAAGCAGAGAAGAAAGCTACACTTACTGATTGGCTGGAAGTAATGGTAGACAGAAGGATCCCAAACAGTCGTCCCCAGGCTGCTCCAATGAGCAGAGACGGGATGAACACTCCTGCCGACACGGTCAGACCATACGTCCAGACAGCCAGGACGAAATAGGCCAGAGTGAAGACCCCCAAAGTCAAGGGGTTGTAAGATCCTGAGTGAGAGATATTCCCAGTAAAATTACATTATTAAAACAAAAATAGATTGTAGTCGCCTGCAAAAATGTTGGGCAGCCTGGTTAGAAGGTATGGCTTTAGACTGGGACTGAAGTCTTAATAATAGGCTGTCCAGTTATAGCCCATTTACAAGGTATACAGTAATAAGATTTATAAAATTGTATTACTTCTTCAAGTCCCGCTCTCCTTGGTTAGATTCAAGTATTAATATTATAATGTTTTCATTATGTTGTCATTATTTTATTACATATTTGTAATTTATTTATTTTATAGTATAAGTAAAAGAGTTGTAAAATTGTATATACACTATCATTCAAAAGTTTAGGATCAGCAAGATTTGTTTTTTAAAGAAAGTTTCTTATGCTCATCAATGCTGTATCTATTTGATAAAATATAGAAAAAAAACTAATTTTGTGAAACATTATTGCAATTTAAAAAAACTTTTTTTATATAGTTTTCCTTAATATGACTTTAAAATATAATGGATTACTGTGAAGCAAACTGAATTTTCAGTATCATTAGTGCGCAAACATCATCGTCTTCGGTGTCACATCATGCCTTCAAATTATTATATTGCTGATTTATTATCATGTTGGAAAACTGTTGTGCTGTCTAAAATATTTTGTGAATCTGTGATACTACTTTGCAGGATTCTTTGATAAATAAAAGTTCAAAAGAACAGTGTTTATTCAAATAGACCTTTACACTACTATTCAAAAGTTTGGAGTCAGTACATTTTTGCTTCTTTTAAGAAATTAATAATTTTATTCAGCAAGGATGTGTTTGAAATAGATAATGAAAAGTGATAGTTAAGACGTATATTGTTTGAAAAGATTCTATTTTTAATAAAGCTGTTCGTTTAACTTTTTATTCATCAAAAGAAAAAAGTATCACAGGTTACAAAAAAATATTAAGCAGCACAACAGTTCCCAGCACTGATAATAAATCAGCATATTAGAATGATTTCTGAAGGATGATGTGACACTGAAGACTGGAGTAAGAGGACGCGTTCTCGTGTCACACGTGATACAGCATTCTAAAAAGCCTTCTTCTACACGCCCTAAATGAATGTAAAAGACATCCATATAAATTCCTGCACAATCTGTAGTAAGGTAAACATCTGTTCCCTTTCAGTCGGTCACTGACGAATTCGGACGTGACGTCTCTGTTACCTCCTTCAGGGAACGAGGGTTACACAAGCAACAGAGACAGGTTTTTTTTTATCATACTATTAGGCTGAAGACACACTGGTCCACTTTTAATCATTCTGCAGGGCAACTTATTTTAAGCAATGTTGCTTGGGCACTTTCCCATTGAAAATGGGTAACAAATTTCTATCTGGATAGTTTAGATCGGTTGCCATTGATGGCAACATTGCTCAAAAAGATCATCAGCCTTAAGCATTCCAGCTATAGGGGGCAGTATAGTTGCCACTAGCAGAGACATATCAAAACCATACAAATTATATAAAGTAAGTGTAATATTAATCATTAAAAAAAAATCATATCATTCTGATTTTAGGAAATAATATAATCATATAACATTCTAACTTTTTAAACAATTCAACAATTTAAAAGACCAAAAATGGTCATGATAAACTTGTTATTTGTGATTTTGCTTGTAGAAGTCCAGTGGCTGTGTACAGACTGTTGTGCACTCACTGCACTCTGGGAAAGCAATCAAAGATGGCTTCTCTCCAGAGCGTAGGAAGATTTTAGCTGCCTGACAGCTGGCCTGCTTCCAGCTTGTAACTCTAAATCTGCTTTGGCAGACACGTGCATGCAAACACACACAGGCTAAAAAAAGTGTTCGAAGGCTTGATGTTTCGATTGCAAGTTTGATAAGATGTCCACACACATTCCCAAACCCGTCCACACCCAAACACACCCTCACTGAGACACACCTGGAGGGTTGTGGAACAGACTCCTCACACTCCGCTCAGGGGTGTTGAAGAAGGCGGTGGCCATGGAATTATATTCACCATCAGCACAGAAGAGCTGTAAATGAACGATATAACAAATCACACTTCTGTTTGGCATTGCCAGAAACATCAAAGATCAGTTCAGCTTAGCAATTTATCATTTAAGGAAACATCTTGACAGCCCTGTAAGTATATAAACACCTGTAGGGAATATTCCTCAGTGTTGTCCTGTCCCAACGGCTGGCAGTCATTGGAAAAATAGATAAAAGCAAAGGAAACTGTAGCGTCACAGCGCAACCAGCATAGCTCCATCACCTGTAGTCACGGCCGGTGATGTACCTGAGAGAGAGGAGTAGAGAGAGAGAGAGTCTAGAGAGAGAGAGAGAGAGAGAGATATCGAGAGAGAGGAAGGGGGGAGAGGAGAGAGAGAGAGAGTTGCAGCACAAAATGCAATTACATACAGATTTTTAAAATGTTTTTTTTTGCAAAGTTGGGCTTTTTGCTCACCAAGGCTGCATTTATTCGAAGGGGGAAAAACAGCAATATTCTAAAATATAATCATAATTTAAAATATACTTTTTTTTCAGTTTTTAATATGTTTTAAAATGTAATTTATTCCTGTAGTGCAAAGCTGAATTTTCAGCATCAATTACTCTGTCTCATTGTCACATGATCCTTCAGAAATCATTTCTAATATGATGATTTGGTGCTCAAAAAAACATTTCTAATTACTATAATGGCAAAACTGTTTTGCTGCTTATATTTTTTTCTGAAACGATTGATATTTTTTCCAGGATTTTCCTTGAGAATAGATATTCATGAGAACACCTTTCAGAAAATAGAGTTTTTTCTAAGTTTGTCTTTGTGTCACTTTTATCCATTTCTTTAAAGGTGACTATTATGGCCCCTTTTTTGGCAATATTGTAATATAGTCTCCTGGTGTCCCCAGAAATGTCTTTGAAGTTTTAGCTCAAAATACCACACAGATAATTTATTATATTTTGAATATGCTTATTTTGAGTGGAAGCAGAAACAGCTGTTTTTCAGGCCTGTGTCTTTAAATTCAAATAAGCTGCTGCTCCCCGCCCCCTTTTCCAGAATAGACCAATTTGGAGTAGATGTCACAGTTATGTCACTTGCAGCTGCGCGCGCATAGTGTTGCAGAAAAACACTGGGAACAAGTGGAGGTAAATGGGTAAAGTCCATGGAATAAAAGAAAAAAATATTTTTGTGCCTTTTGATGATCGGAATGCAAATATTTTTTATAGAATACTGTCGTCATTTGAAGCTAAAAAAAAAATAAACGCAGAATCGTTTAAAAGAGGCCATACTATGGATGAAAAACGGCTATGATTCTCTACTTTAAAAGTCTAAATTCGATTTAAACATACTCACATAATAGTCAAACATATGCTGTTCATAGGGGAGTCTTGAATTAGCCCTACGGTTACAGGCATGAAATAGTATTTAACCTTACTATTAGAAAATTATTACAATTCGGACTTTTTTTCCTCGCAAAACAGCACGTTATATCTCCTAATTCGGACTTTATAACTCGACTTAACTCAAAAATAGTGAGTTTGTCAAATCTGAGGGAAAAAAGCCAGAAAAGCCTAGGGGAAAAGAGATAATGACTAGTTGTTTTTTCCTTATTATAATTGTGAAATTAATCTCGATTGCGAGAAGTCATAATTTGAAATCTAAAATCACATTTACCTTTTTTTATTAATTATTTTATCCATGGCTTTCCATTTACTGCCCTTGAAAAAACCGTCATTTTCTGCCCTCCCAGACCGGCTCCGTCCACGAAAACAGTCATCCCTGTTTCAGATCTGTCAATACTTTCCATCCCTTCTCTAACATAAATTGCGTTGAATAACGGCTTATCACTGGGTGCCAAGCTTTGATATGTGTAAGAAACAGTTTGAAAATGACTTAATCCCTATATAATTTGTAATCCTTTTTAAACCTACCATTTTGTACCGTATCCGTGAAATCTCTTACTGTAAAGGCTAAGCTCTCCCGGTTTCTGCAAGCCATGATGCGCGCACCATTCTGATGTTTACAACCGATAATTGGTCTATAGAGCTGGCGCCCTTACAGCTCGTATCTGCTATAAACATCTGTTTTGGTTCTGATTATCCTGTTTTTCGCGCTGAAATCATGCGTTTTAAACCATATGAAAAAAGAAAAAAAGTTAAAACTTCCGTGATTAATGTTTTCCTGAGCGCACACATCCGAAGCACATGGACAGAAAGCGTCCGCAGCATGTGAGTACTAAACTAAGTTCTCATTTACACACAAGTTTACGTTAAAAACAGACGAGTTATGTTGGTTATGTCTGTGAAGGTAAACATCTGGGAAATAAATCGCTTGTTTATTTTAGATCTGTGTGGCAGCAGCAATATACAGTAGCCTAAATTAATCATTAAATCCTCTGCTCTCTGTCTCCTCTGAGGCTGGGACTCTAAATAGTGTTCTGTACTCGTCTGTGCAGCCAAAGACAGAACAGTTAGCATGTTTTGCTCAAACTTTCGTCCAGGTATTAGACCTGGTACACCGTTGTCGCTTGCGAAATCAAAATGACGGTGCCTTGAGTGGAAGTTTACAGATTAAGGGGTGGTAATATTATAATGAAATCCCTTTGCCCCGTCACCAAGGGAGCGAAATCAGACGCGCTCGTTTTCTCAGATGTTTGCAGAAAAATGCTTACCAAAACAAAGTGATTGGGTTAATATTTTTCACGTTTCCTTGGTTGGCAGATGCACTGGGGACCTGTTTATAGCACTTAAAACCTGGAAAAGTCAGATTTTCATGATATGTCACCTTTAAAAAAAATGACTGATCTTACTAAAACAACACTTGTAATAATATTGGTGTCACATTTAAAAAATAAAAGGTTTGTTAAATGTTATACTCAATACTACTTTTTCAAAAGGTTATTTTGTGTTTTCAGTATCATCTCATTCTTGCTTTCTATTAAACGCCTTGCAACTTTAGCAACTCTCTTCCTTTACTTGTTGGCCTCACTAAGACCTGGAGGGCAAAACATCTGCAGCACAAGCCTGTCAATTTTCCATCTGTTTCCAATCCACAAATATTTAGATCACCTCTCAAAAAAATAAAACAAAGATATGTGAAAACACATTTTCTATGGGAAACTTTGTGCACTGCATTTATATTCTGGGTTCATCTGCTTGCCCGTACAAAGTATGCATCATCAATCAAAGTTTGCCTTTTAATATCAGTGTCTTACTACATTACTACTTAATGCAATCCTCGTAAAAAATTATTGGCACTCAGTGGAGGAAAGCCTTGTTTATGCCCTCCATAACCTATTTAAGGGTGTGACGTCACGTGAAAACTATGAATTTGGCGTGTGGGCGTAACCCAGAAAATTGTCACATGACGTGATTGATGTGTAAAAGTCTTCAGACACATTCCTTTGGCTTTTGCTTAGTAAAACACCCAGTAATGCACCCAAATTGTGACAAAATCTACCCATTTGACCAATCATTTAGCAAACTCAAGTTTTTGCAGCAACTGTAACCTATTGCTGCAAAAAAAAAAAAAAACTATTAAAATGCCCAAAATACACATTAGATGCACGGCATATTCAATAGCTTGCAATCCTACCTTATTCTGAAAATTGTTAGCCAATAATTGATGACATTGAACAATGCTCCAAGCACCCCTCCTGGAAAATGAAAGGAAAAAAAGAGGAATGATTCAAAAGGTATATACTTTCACTTTAATTTCGTAAAAAATATATAATATTTTATGCATGGACAAAGTGGCGTTCCCCTCACCTAAAGCTCCCATGATAATGAAGAGAGGAATTTCATATAAATTATACTGTACACTCTAAAAGAAAAAAAACCCCCATCAAATTCAGTTCAGGAATGTTCTGATATTTTTTTATTTCTTGTGATATTCTAGACAGCTTAATGGGTCAGTTCCACTTCAACAGATTTTCCTTTTAAATTTCAGTACTGAGTTTAAAACTTTGGCAGCTAAAAAAAAGGGAAGGAGTGTCAGAGTAACTGAAAGAGATAGAGACAGAACTTACATCACCGTCAAAACGGCCAAAGTTAATGAGACCGGGGCTGGACAGTTCTCCGGGCTTCCCATGGTAAATACTCAGGAAAAAGTTCAGTGTGAAGGTGGAGATCATTGAAGCAAAGAACTAGATCAAAAACAAATCAGGATGAGGGGTTTAAACGGTTGAACTTTAAAATGAACTGAAACAGACAGTGCTCTTTAATGAGAAGCCAAACTCTTATTCACAATCACTCACAATTCTCCACGTCAACATCTGGTTCCAGAAAGACGCGCCTTCCTCTAAACTGAACAGAACCCCACCTGTGCCAAAAAACACAATGAGTCAAAGATGATCCTGGACAATCTTATCCAAGAACCATTTCAGGGAAGTTTTTATTCAGAGGAGCAAATGATGGATTTTCACTCATAGCCACAACTCTGTAGTGTATCAGGTACTTTAATGTGCTTTAAAAGGGTCATATGATGTGATTTCAATTTTTCCTTTCTCTTTGGAGTGTTACAAGCTCTTGGTGCATAAATAAGATCTGTAAAGTTGCAAAGACTAAAGTCTCAAATCCAAAGAGTTATTCTTTATAAAAGTTAAGAGTCAACCACTCCTACCTAAAATGGCTCATTTAAACACGTCCCCACATATCTACATCACTATGTGGGAAGATTTGCATAGCACCGCCCAAATGTTCACGCAAAGAAAGAAGGCGTAACTTTTATTCTAGCTGTAGTATTGTTGTTGCCGCCGCCGCTGCCATATCCTGAAGACGCTGTGTGACTCGGTGTGAAAGCGAAACTACTTTGTTTGGTCTTCCAAAAGAGGACTATATGCACTTCCTCATGCCTGGAGCTGATCCGTGCTGGTCGCTGAGGAAATACATCAACTTCGTGCTGTGGATCGCCGGATAGGCTTTCTCCGTGGACGAAGCGGAGACCAGCCCGGGGTCGTCACATGTGGTTGCCGCAAACCCTCCGGACGCTCCTAAGCCACGTTGGAACATCACGCCGGCCGCTTGGGTGGGGGGGCCGTTCTCAGCCCGTCGCCTCTGCTCACTCTGCCTCGCCATGTGTGACGCTGTTTTCTTTGTGAAGCGAACTACTTTTGTTCGGGGTGATCTTCCAAAAGAGACACAACTCAATCAGTGTTTAACGTGTTGTATTTACCACCCTGTTCCAGAACAGATTCCCCAACTATTCATCTGTTGTGCAACGCATTTATGGAGGACTTTGTTTTTCTGGAATTGGACTAACAATGCCGGCTGCTCTGACTCACAGACTGTAAGTAAGTTTTTTACATTTAACCTGTTGACGGAGTACGGTTCCACTCTGGGATTTGTTATTTCCGTGCCCCGGGGTACAGTCCCACTAGTAGTGATTTAGAACGTTCGGTGACGTCACATAACTGCCACATTCAAACTGCGTTTTCGCGCTTTTGGCTGATGCTGCACTTGTCATATAATCACAACTATGCAGTGTTTTTAACCACATAATGTTTATTTTAGGTTTCAGACATTTAAATAAACATAAGAAATAGTAAAACAATACATTTAGAGTTCGTAAAATACACACAGATGTTTATGGAAGCAGCAATAACAATCCATTCAAATTTAATTTGCCTATGTGTTTTATTAATATCAAATACACACAGTGTAAGTAACTATAAAGTTCACCGGCCACTTATTTACATGTATTTCGGGAGAAATTGATACGTGAATCCCACGAGTGCTTCTCTTCAGTACCACCGACATGGACCTTCGCTGTAACGCCCTGCAGCGAGATCATTTTATACCCAACAGTTTTTGGCATTAAACGACAAAACACTCATTTACACATATCTGTGAATTAGGGATGCACGATATATACCCTCTCGGGGATATGCCCCCTTTAGCCACCATATCGGTATCGGCCAATAAATGCTCATTTTTTCTGTTATCGGTATCGGCCGATAAGAAAATTTGGCTGATATCTTAAAGCCGATAAATAATGCTTTATTTCCTTCAGAGACACTTCAGATGCGTGCTGTTTGTTTGCAGCCTTTTGTGCAATTGTACTTTGTAATATTGTGTTTATTTGATGTAGATCTGATTTATCTCATATAGAATGCGTTTGGTTAAGTTAAAAGAGCGCTTAAGTTTACCGGTGATCGTCTTTAGCTCAGCGCACGCAGCTCACACAGCAGTGCATAACATTAATAACTATGATTGGGAATGTCGTGTATATAACTTTCTAATGAGAACATTATTATAATAAAAAGTTGTGAATTCTTTGGGTTTATTTGCTGTGTTTCAGCGCGTTGTTACGAGACGAGGGCATCCACAACAGATCCACATCCTGACGATAGCAAGCACGCAATAACTGCATCATTTTGTACATATATAAGTTGTAATTATGTTTGTTGTATTAATTAATCTCAGGATGCATTTCCTTGAGTTAAATAAGCTGCCAGCAAAACTCTTCAGTTTACCATGTTCATTCAGCTTCAGCACGCGCAGCTCAACGGCTGCTATTTGAAACAGTGGTATTAATTTAAGATACTTCTTTTTCAAAATCATTGATACATTATCAATAACAACAACCACTTGTATTTTTCTCTTATTATTTTCATCAACAATATGGTTTAGTAATTAAAATAATTTAATTATTGTCCGTGCAGATGCTATTCCGTTTTATTGATCTATGGTTCATTCATTTTGATTCTTTACACGTGTAATGATGTCCAGTGACTTGTTTGCTTTATTTATGCATTATTTTATTTATTTGTAAGACTTTTTTGACTAAATTTGGTAATGGGAGAGAAATTATTTTTTTTAAAACGTACACCGTTCAAACTAGGCCGCTTATGTTGAAGTGCTCGGTATGTGGTTTTTAATGATGAGACCTTTTTTGTAATCGGGCTCTCAAAAAGTATATAACAATTTGGATATAGATTTATCGGCCAACATATCGGTTATCGGCTTTCAAATATAAAGAATAATCGGTTATCAGTATCGGCCAAAATTTTCATATCGGTTCATCCCTACTGTGAATCGGAATCCGATTGGTCATGAAATGGTAAGCAAGTTTATTGAATATGTTGACATTGTAACTACAAACTATCAGAACCGAAATACAAGGCTGATCCAATCTGTCATACAGGTTATTGTGGCCGCGTGGTCACGTGACAAGCATGACGCTTTGCCCATGGAAACAGTAGGGAAACGTTCTAAAATTAACGGTCGCCTAAAAAAAACTCACCTCTGGGGGGACCGTGCTAGAATATTAAACTCACCACTGAAAGGTTAAAAAATTTGCCACTGATGATTCAAACGTGAGTTTTGGGCAGTGCAGAGTAGCGCTTGTTGTTTGTCATTTCTCTGATCACAAATGCAGACATGGTTTTATGTTTACGGGATGCGATGCAATGAGTAAAAAGACAGCATAAGTCATTATAATACATAATTATGTCCCACTGGATGCAACAAACGCCTCGTTAATCGTTTATAATGTTGTTGTCCCTGATTTGTCCTCGATCGCTTAGATCTCTGCTCGCTCCGGCCGTGACCACTGCAAGATCAACAATATGTGAGGGGCGTAACATTTCCGTCCCACCTGAATATTCGGGCCAATCACAACGCACATGGCATAGCTGGCCAATCAGGCACATCTCGCTTTTCAGACCTGATGAGCTTGTAAAAGCTAAATCGATGCGTTTCAGAAAGGCGAGGCATAGAGAAGAAAATGTACAGTATGTGAAAAATAATGTGTTTTTTTAACCTTAAACCGCATAAACACATTTCATTACACCAAATACACAAAATAATGTTCTTTTTAGCAGCATCATATGACCCCTTTAACAATATAACAACAACATATTGGACATTGGTTTTGCATAACTTGCTTCTATCCCATGTAAAAATATGGATATTTAAAAAGATTTTCTGCATGTCTCACCAACAGGGGCTCCAAAGGCAGCGGAGACTCCAGCCGCTGCTCCTGCCGAAACAAAGTCTCTCTTCTCTGTGTCCCTGCGGAAATACTCAAATATCTGCGGGAACAGAAACTTGAAGTCAGGCTCTGTGTTTACTGTAAGATTCAAGGAGTCCTAGCAGTACAGAAAACTGACCTTAAAATCTTTTTTCAGGGAAGTGCTTCTGCCCTGAGATACTCCTGCGGCCACCACTGCTCCCGAGTGAATCATGGGTCCTTCCTGTGAGTGGAGAGCAGCTGCTGAGTCCAACAATTAGCTTATCAACATCATTAATACACCCCAGCTGACCGTTTTTCTATTGTACCTTTCCAACAGCTAGACCTCCAGCAACTGAGCAGATCACACCAAAGACCTTTATCGCCAGAGTCTGTGGACATGGAAGAAAATTATTCTTATGGAGATCTATTATAAGAAAACTGAAAAATATCTATTCATCTTACCCATCTATATCTACTTCTGCTCTAATTTAATTATATTATATATATATATTATTATTTTTTTACCTTTTTTGTTCATAAAATGCAAAGCAAGCAGCCTGTTTTTCTTATAGAGAAGCTTAAGCGATCACCTTTAGTCGAACACCACTAGGGATCTTCACACTCCATTCAGTAACATTTTTATTTGAAGGAATTCCACTTCCGGCTGCCATGGGCGGTATAAAACCGACCGAATTTTAAATCCGTTCAAATAAAATAATATACCGACTCTACAATTGAATAGTTTTTTTTTTATGTTTAGAAGTCTCTATACTGACCACGGATGCATTTATCTATACAGTAAAACCACATATTGGTGAATATTCAAATAAAAGTGTTATAATATTCATCTAAAATGCTATTGTATTTGTGTGATGGTTAAGCTGAGTGTTTAGTAGTTAATTAGTCCTAGTCTTTCAGTATCATAATAACATTTCAAAACCTATTCTAATGAAGCACTGATGGTGCTGCCAAAACAAAACTTTTCACATTATATTCGTATTATTATTATCATCAATGTTAAAACAGTTGTGCTGCTTAACATTTTTTAGAACCAGTTATACATGTTTTCTTGGGGAGAGGTCTTTGATTAATAGAAAGTTCAGAAGAACAGCATTGATTTGAAATAGAAATTATGCAAGGCTATACTGTCACGGGGTGGTTGTTGTGATCATCTACTATAATAATATGCGCCTTGCTGATCAAAATAATGCTGTCAAACGATTAATCGTGATTAATCGCATCCAAATAAAAGTTTTAGTTTACATAATAAGTGTATGGTACGGGGTATTTAATATGGTATCATAAAACACACCTGCAGGTATATATTTCGAAAAAAAATATATTTGTTTATATATTAAATATATTTATATGATATAATTTATATGAATATAATTATATACATGTAAATATTTTCAAAATAAATACTGTATGTGTGTGTATTAATATATACATAATAAATATACACAGAACACATACATATATTATGCAAACAAAAACTTTTATTTTTGGATGCGATTAATCGTTTGACAGCACTAAAAAAAAAATCCAATTTCTTTTAAAATCTTGCTCATCCCAGAGTTTTGAAAAGGTCTGTATTTTGCTTAGTAGAGAAATGGCAATGTCTGCTTACATAAGCTGAGAACTAGAATTAATTTCCTTCCAGTTCATTTGTGGAAATCAACAGGACAGTGGGATGCACTGCTTTGTGGGATACATTATCTGGTACATATTATGTACTGTAGAAATAGTACGAATAGTACGAAAGCAGCCAAACATAGCCAAATTCTGCTTGGGGACATTTCATTGAAAGAGTCGAGTGATTTCTCTAAAGTGATACTGAAGCACAGAAGGGAAGCAGAAGCCACACAAATCTCATTCTGGCAGGAAGAAAACGCTCACCTCAAAAAAAGCAACAGCGATAGCACCAACCATGACGAAAGCAGAGTTCAGCACTGCCCACAGTATAAGAGAGATGGACAGGCCTCCAAACTCTGTGAATTTCTCAATGTCTGAACGTCTAGTTAAAGAAGCTCTGAAGCCAGAGAGAAATAAACAACACACAATGACACTTAATTAAGCTGAATAAATCTGTCCATGAAATTAAATTAAGCCTTTTCATTTAAAAAGTTGATTAGTCTGACTGTACAATTGCACCGTATTATAAATATTACTGAGCTATATTACCGCATAATTTGTGTCTTTGTACCAAACATTGGCTAAAGATATTTTTTCCTGGAATATAAAAATAACTAAAAAAAAAATCATTTTAATTTAGTTGAGTGCTAAATTAAATAAACTACATGGACAGATGAAGTTAGATGTTAAAAAATCATGCTCAATTTTCATTCTGTCTGTGTCGGTCTAGATCTGGATTGCCATGCATCTGTTTACGGGCAAATTATTCCTGTAGTAACAATGGAAATAGATTAGACAAACATTCATATTACAAAATAGCATGAAATGAAATTATGTTTTGACAGACTGTTCACAAACTGCAGTGTGTTGGCTCATTAAGGAGCAAACAATTTTTTTGAGTGCTTTACGTAAGAAGCTGATCATATTAGATAGATGACGGACAGAGGAAGGATACTTTGTTTGACTGCAGAGTACTTATAACCAGCTAATTTCTCCACAGCAATGTCTATCAGGCATGCGATGAGGCCAGTGAGAAACCCAATCAGACCGCAGATCACCCATCGCCTGGTCTCCAGACATCTGAAACCCTACGGTTAAGAGAAACAAACATTAAATACTGTTACAACAAATTACTGTTGCATAAAAAAGAAGCCAGAGTCTGTTCTGTCAGTACACTGAATGAACTGCTAATACGTGGAAACGGCTTAATGCTGTTCCACTAATGTTCAAAACGTTTGGCATGACATATTAAATTTGGGTCAAGCCATATTTGGAGAATACTAGGAAAAATGTGCAATGCACTGTACGTTGTCTTGTCGTTTTAATGCATTAATTTAGCGTTATTATTCATTATACAGAAAATAATGTGATTGAAAAAGAAACCAAGGTGTTTCGGGGTCGAGTTAATGCAACACGTACATAAACCAACAATTTAAAAAAGGCACAAAAGATTGTGAAATGCCCCACAATTTAGGGACAGCCAGTTAAAACTGCAAACTGCACATTCATTTCAATGCTCTCCATTAACCGTTATGGCTGTAAACTCAGAAAGTGCCTTTCTATGAACAGCTTACGAAGCGCACATGATCCAAGTTAACCGTTTCCCACAGACACAGAACCAGAGTTTGTCCTCTCCACCTCTAATGAAACTCTCTGATGGTGCTACTGACCATGTGACTCATCCGCCTCTCTTCCTCCAGAAACAACTGATTCTCGCTGTTATCATAATCAAGACTCTGAAACACAAAATGCACTAGGTTTGACATTTTACATCACAGCTCTTCAAAGACTTTATTTAAAGTGTACATGTTGCATTTTGTTTGTGATTTTTCACAGGCAGAAAACCTACAGATTTTTCAACGCATTTTAAACAGACGCTCAGTTAAAAGAGAAAAGGGTGACTAAAGGTCAGGTCTAGATTCAGTTACCTCATATTTGAGAGACAGCAGCTTTGCATTGTGAGGGATTTCCTTCGGTCGACTTCTCACAATGTCCTGTGTGTTTTGGGAAAAACAGACTCAGAGTTGCCCGGCCGACATTCATCAAGGGCATATAATACAGTCATTCTATGCTCATGCAATCAGAATAGAACAACACTTTATTTAGCTACATCAACTGTTTGCAGCCATGAGCAAACTTGACCTCATGCCAACAAATGATCAAGTACATTGTATGCATTTCCCCAATAAATTATTTTTACAAAGTGCAGGCTGAAGCAGCCGATGAGTCAGGCATTTTCCTAAATCTCTAGCAGTGCTGTCAAACGATTAATCGCATCCAAAATAAAAGTTGTTGTGTACATAATATATGTATGTGTGCTGTGTATATTTATTATGTATATAATCACGTCCCACACGCAGTAATATATGAAAAAATATGATTTGTTTATATATTAAATATATTTATACATAATATACATTTTATGAATATAATATATACATGTAAATATTTTCAAAAAATACACTGTATGTGTGTGTATTTATATACACATAAATATACACAGTACACACACAAATATTATTTAAACAACAACTTATTTTGGATGTGATTAATCGCAATTAATCATTGCCCATCCACTGTCTTAGCCCAAAGATTCCTGATTTTAGGGAGATTTAGACTACACTCATGCGCTATCCCAGCATTCAAAGCATCAAAACCACAAAACACATTGAAATTAAAACTGAAACCATGTGTCAAAACAGTGAAGCACTTTTCTGGACCAGAGTATAGGCTTTTATGTGTATATCAAGGTCGTTTTTTTGTTTTATACGTCTCTTTAAAAAATGTACAAATAAAAAAAAAGGCATTGAGTCAAATAGATTTACCTCTTCGTGTGTGATTTCCTCACGGTCCCCAGTGTCAGCTGCCTATATGAAATATACCTCCCCCGATACTAGGAACTCAAACACATTACATTTCAAAGTCGACTTTAATCTACATTTAATTCATCTACAGCATGGCTGTCCCAAACTCGTCCTGGGGGCCGGGTCGCTGCAGAGTTATCTCCAGCCTAATTAAACACCCCAGGCAACCTTAATCAAGCTTCTTACTACTAGCATACAACTTCCAGTCGGTGGGTTGAATCGTTGGAGCTAAACTCTGCAGGACACCGGCCCTCCAGGACCGAGTTTGGACAGCCCTGGTCTACAGTATGCATGCTGCACAAACAAACAAAAAAAAAGCTATAAAAAACAAATGTTGTTGGTACAAGTCTTGGTGACACTGTCAGGAATATCTCATTTTAATATCTTAATTCAAAGCTATGTTCCTGACTGTAATCAAGAATCAGCCAATTCAATCTAGGTCACAGGAGCTTGCAGTTTCTTAGCAGAATAAGAGGGTTAATAGAAATGGGAAATTAAATTCCAAATATCCAGAGTTGCAAAACACCCTGCAACTTGCCAGTAGGTACAAATACAAGTGCTTACTGAGGTTTACAAGAAACAAGTTTGAGAACTATTTTGTTTTCATTTCAACGATGTAACGACAAGAAGTGAGTGCACGTGTATTATCATGCTTTCTGTGTCTTCAAGTCAGCACGCCATCTTTGCATTTTTAACAAGCATGCTTTATTTAATAAGCAGGGCAAGTATTTCATATAAGCAGAAGTTAAAACATCCCAGATTGATTTTGCAGTCTGTATGGCCTGTCTGGTAACGTTAACGTACATGTCTGTTGTATTTCCCGTCCTCGGCTCCGTTCAGCAGTGGCGTTCTCTCTCCGCGATCATCGCCTCGGCCAGACCATGACACTTTCTTCGAGATGTTGGCCATGTCTACTTTGACAATTAATTATACATCTAACTGCAGAACTACTGCGAACACTTCTTCCCCATGACTAACAACCAAAGCGATCTCGTGACGAGCGTAAGGAAAGCACAGAGGTCCAAGAAAGAAATGGGTTTCAAAGGAAGTCTGGGAAATGTAGTTCACAGTTATTCTGGGTTGTGTTCACAGTGATGTACGGTACAGAGATGATACTGTTCTGTTAATGGGTAAAACATGCTCATAACTGTCGTATCATATATTTTAGATTATATTAACTCTGTTAAACATTGCATATTTCTTCGCCATTAGAGTTACCAAAAGCTAAAATAACGAACTAAAATAATGATCTATTTCCAACAACCGGTTTCTCAGACTGATTTGATTAATTGATTTTAGGACAGCTATTTTACTTATTGCCTATCCGTCAGGTAATATCGACATTATGCGTGTTAATTAGGCATAACAAACAAAACGTTACAATAATTGCCTACTTTACAATAATACTTCAACTTTACAATAATTATACAGTGAGCAATAATAGTGATGTTCATAAAAAAGAAAACAAAGACATTGCATTTCTTCGTATGTTACTGAGAGTTTGACAAAAACCAGACTTGTGATATATTCAGTTGCTTTGTAATGAATCAAAAATTTTTTTATTATAATTTCTTATTGAACAGTGCCATGTTACTGATTTGTTATGATTTTGGGAACTCACAGTGTGCATGGCAGTATAAATACACTTTGTGTTTTGATTATGTATGTGTGTCTATACAGCCTTACAGAGATCTATATGTCTAGATCTGTTGAAAGAAAAACAGCATATGCTGGTTAGGTATGTTTTGAAGCATGACAGCTGGTTTGAGCTGGTTTAAGCTGGTCATGAGCTGGTTGAAGCTGGTTCTGAGCAGGAGCTAGCTGCTTAGGACTAGCTTAGGAACAGTGCACATGAACCACTTATACCAGCTCATGACCAACTAAGGACCAGCTTAAACCAGCTGCCTTGCTTCAAAACATACACTGTAAAAAATGACCGTCAATTTAACGGTAAAAGACTGTAAAAATGCTACAGTAAAAACCTGTTAAATGGTTAATGGTAAATTCCCCTACTATATACAGTGAAAACCTGTATTGGACATTACATGTAATTTTACAGTAGTATACCGTTTTTGGAAGTGAAAAAGACCGTATAATTTACAGTGAATAACCGTAAATTGACATTCCCAGAATTCCCTGCATTACATTTGTTGAAATGTAACAGTTGTTGAAATAACTATGTTTCTTCTTAGTTTTTCTTATCAGTTTTGTATATTAGGGTTGTATGTTACCTAATGTTGTTAAATGAATGTTTATTGCATTATTTCAGTTTGATGTGTGTTACCATGATGGTGTTTGGTGTTTGTGTGAATGACACTGTGCACCTTCTATATATGTTATTATTTAAAAGCTGCTTGTGATGGGCTTTGGTTCATCATGTGACTTTCTCATCACCACCTGCATTTGGTGGTTATCAGTGTATTACAAAGGTGCAAAACAGATTTCAGTACTTCAATAGGTTGGTGTATTAACATTATTTCAGTTAATGAAATTACGGTATTTAACTGTAAATTTAAGTTAAAACCGTAAAACCTAAAACATTGCTACCGTATTTTTTACGGTAAATTTTACGGAATTTTTTTATGCTGTTTTTTTCAACAGGGTTAAAGCATTCCTTTTGGAGTCTGAAAAAAAAACACAAACTGACATGACAAATGAAGGTTCCTTGAGTCATTATTTTATACTTTTGCAAAACAAGAAATAGTGGCCTTCACACTGTGTGCTGACTGCACAGACCAACAAAAATAAGATGTATATTTATTTAAAGCAATGTTCTTAAAATTAAAAGTAAAAAGTTTAATAAGACCAACTATGTAAAATATGATCACTGAATATATGAACTGTTGTTATATCAAAGTAAATGGAAATACAAGAATAATGTGTAATACATAAGTGGTTTTCTGCCTCATTCTGTTGTGCCTTTACATGCAGTGCTCCAGACACTCACAGGTAATATGCTGAACGGAGCCAAACATCTGGTCTACATCATCCAGGCTGAGCACTGCTCCTCGTGGCACCCCTTTGCCAGAGGTTAGTCCAGACACTTCCCCAGGGCTCAGGCTCCTAGTCCACAATGCAAAGCCTGCCAGTCTGCCCACAAATGCTTCAGTTTCATCAAAGTCTCCTCCAATCGAATCCTGCTCCTGTCCCAGGATCATAGAGCCCCCAGGAGGGATCTCATAGCCTTTCTGGAACTTGGATCCAGGAGATATGAGATGACTGTCCAAATAGTACCAAAACCTGCCTTCAATGGAGGACCAGATGATGCATAAATGATGCCAGTGGCCATCCAGGATATTTTGTAAAGATAATTCACGATATGCTGGATCTCCAATCACAAAATTCATAACGCCCAGTATGCCAGAGTTCCGGCCATAGAGAACAAGCATATTGTCATTGTTCTCTGTGGCGTAAGAAAGAATTGTTCCAAGATACTTGGCATCTACTTTTAGCCAAGTGCAGATAGAGAGTTCATGTATCCCAGTTTGGAAACTTCTCTGGAAGGTGACATGATTTTCAGTGGAAGCAGATGGGAACAGAAGCATCGAACCCACATTGCAAACTTTGAGAATGAAAGGCAAAATTATTAGACATTTTACATTTTACTTTAGGGTAGCGCCATATTTGAATGAAAACAAGGCTGTGAGGGATAGAAGTACAGTGTGTTCAATGGATTGCATTGATGTTAAACAACATACTAATTGTTCAGCTGACAAAAAGTCTTTCTAAAAATACTTTTAGTAGACAAAAACTTCCAAAATAGTTTTGGAAGTTGTCTAAATTATATTATCAATGACATTTATTTATTAATTATCCCTCACAACCCCGTTTTCATCCACTTTAAATTGAATATGGCATAACCTGTTTAAGGTTTATATGCTTGCATTCTTGTCTGTTTGGATTCTTGGAGAGTAAATAGTTTTTGAATGAACGAAAATTACATTTGTTAAACAGTTAGATTAAGGTTTTCAGTCTAAACTGTGGATGCGTTTTGATTTCATTTTCAGACACAAAACCACTAGAGTTTTCTAAATACTTACTTCTTGCTTCTTCCTTTGGGGTTTGAATATGTGGGATTTTGTGTCGAAGTGGAAGCTGAAAAAGTTCCTCTTCAGCCTGAACTGTTGGTTGTATGGTGCTCTGCCATACATACAACATTTTGTATGTCTGTGGTTGTTCGGTGGGCCCAGAAGGCAATCTATCTCTGATTCTGTTTTCTTCAGACTTCGGTTTAGGCTGCACATGCCTCAGGACCACACCTTGTTGCTTCCTGATAGAATTGAGGGGATCTAAACCTCCTTCCTTGGAAGCTGAAATGATCTTGAGCAACCCTTGCATCTGACTCTCCATCTTCGTTATCTGGGCCTGATGCCTTTTGAGAGAAGCCTGAAGGTCCTGCATCCCATGTTGCACCTGATTCCTTAAGGACTCCAAAGAGCTGATGTGACTTCGCTGTTTCTGGATCTTGTGGGACAGGTCAGACAACACCGTTCTCTGCTTCTGGATTTGTCTAAGGTTGAGATGGTTGTTCTCCCTCAGAGTTCTCGTCATGTTTGCCAGACTTGAGTCAAGCTTCTTGGTCTTTTTCTGTAGACTCTTAGTCCAGGATTTGAGGGAATTCAGGCTGTGCTCTGTCGTTTCCTTAAATGCGCGGAGCTCTCTGGAGATCCTCTCAAACTGCCGACTCAAAACTTGGAATCGCGAGTCTATGTTATGTGAAATGTTGTGTACTTTTCAGCAATACTCTGAAGATGAGTGAAGGTCATCTGTTGAAATCTCTTGAACTAGGATTGGAGGAATCATATGTTACAGATACATGCAATGTTAGGGTGACCATACGTGCCATTCTCCCAGGACGTGTCCTAGCCAGGATTTCTATATTGCCTAAAATATCTAGGTTTTGGCTTTGTTTGCGTGTGCAGACAGATGACATCAAAATACCTCGAGAGCATTTTGAAAGCATAAGGAACCATCTGTATTGTATTTTGATGTCATACACCGATCGGTCTGCACACGCAAACAAAGCCAAAACCTAGATATTTTAGGCAATATCGAAGTCCTGGGAAATGGCACGTATGGTCACCCTATGCAATGTGATATTTGAAGACAGTTTGTTTAAACATAACAAACCTGCTGATCCAGCCTCCTCAGTCTTTGGTGTAAGGGTTTATATGTCTCAGCTGCTGCTCCTCTCCGTGTCCAGGTCACAGGCATTAGCAGGAATATTACGACCAGGAAAAAAAACCCTTCTGCTGACCCTTCTGTTCATGGTTGCGTTATGTCCTTTACAGGCGTTTGAATAACTTGATCTTATAGTTTTTTTTAATTCAAGCCTTAAACAGTTTGTGTAGGTGTACGCCCTCCTATGCTTGGATGCTCTGAATAAGATTGCGATTTCCTTTTTCTTTGGCACAGTAGCCAACAGGGAAACTAAAACATGACTAAATGGATTTCACAGACCCCAAACTGAAATCTTCAAGCAAACACACACTTTTGCAAAAACATGGATGGACAGGCAATCTTAAATATTTGTCAAATGTATATTTTTTTAAATGGTTTGAACTGTCAACTTGTCATATCTCAATTTTCAATCATTGCATTTTATTCTGTGGACAAGAAATCCGTCTGCATAATAAGTAAAGTTAGAGAAAACAGCACAAACATCATTATCTATAACAATACAACATATGAACATACACATTTCAATATGATTCACTTTTATGTAGCTGACAAATGTAAATGATGTAAGCAAGCACATATGAATTAAACCTAAAGTTTGAGCCAAATATATAGGTTCAGCCCCCCCTACAGTCAAGAGGTGGTAAAGTTGCTTAGCAATTGACAAATTGCACTCAGATATGCAGTCATGGATCATGTTTCAGAATTTGATGATGCATTTTCTGTGCGACCAACGCCCAACAACAACCTGACAGAATTACATATACAAAGAGCTGTGAGCAGTGATTTCTTTGCCACTAAATTTGAAGCTGATCATCTCAAATATGTTCATTTAATTCATTTCGGTGCAGATACATTTAAATCAATACATTAATAAAATAATAAATTAAGTCAATAAATGAGCTCAATCAAATAAATCATTGAATAAAGGCTAAAGAAATATTTATTCAGGATGAAACATGCAAAAAGCCTGATACTCATGTAACTTACAAATCCAGAATATCTTACCTTGAAACAGAAAGCTCACTGACTGTAACACAAATTGGCAAGAAATGTTATCTCTTTAAAGTGTGGTTTAAAGTGAACATGCCCTCTCTTTGTTGATGGTGTTTGAAAGTGGTTGTATTGTTGTTGTGTTTTTGTTAAAAGACAGGAACAGGAAAGATAAGGGTTTCAAAGAACATTAGAACTGAGGCTATGTTGATATGAGAACAATACATGCATCTGCCCCCATGTAAAAATAATGTGATAAATTGATATGATCAAGTTAGTTTAATATTTCTGTCTGGTTTTGTTCACAAGCAGTTTTGGTTTGCATTGTAAAATACTATCTATCTATCTATCTATCTATCTATCTATCTATCTATCTATCTATCTAAAAAAGCAGACTGTTGCACTGTGAATACTTGAGAGAATAGAGTTTAATAACTGATTCTGCAAAATAAATGCAAAACTAAAGGAATTCTGTTTGGTACAATTAACTTTTCATTCTTAATCGTTCAATCAAATTCATTTTAAGATGTTTATATTCCCTGCATTCATCTCTGCATTCATTTTAAATAAAGTCCAACTGATGACAACACACAGACCACAAAAGATCTACCAAAATGCTTTACAGTTATCAGTGTCTTCCTCACCACACTATAAGAAAAAAAACCTACAGAAAATTGGAAAAAGTACTGGTAATTTTCCAAGTATACAGATATTTCCTTTAACCTTAAAACACAACACCATGCAATGCAACGTAATTCAAATACGGGGAAAACACTTGTGAAAAATCAATAGAAAACTTCATATTAACAATTCATTGGGCGCTATTTTTACAGACTTTTCTTGGAGTGCAGGTCTCCTTGGTGGACCTTTCTTTTTGGAATGTAATTTGTAAACGCTCTTGCCCTGGCTGTCATTCCATGCTTTATGGGAACTGCACACTCTAATCTCTTCTTCTTCTTGTCTTTCTGCTAGAATTTTTTCTTAGTTGCAACCACACCCTGCAGGACCATGTCTTGATGCATGATGACTTTCTCAAAAGTTGTAAAATCTTTCCAAAACATCTCCTGTGAATCTGTAAGGAAGTGACTTTAACCAAAAAAAAAGACAAACAGATGCCAACTTTTTGTGTTTCTACTGTATTTTCTGACTTCATCCAGTCTAGCTTCTTAATATATCTTTATGAAGCACTGAACACCTTGAAAATCCAGTTTGGTGGGCTATTTCATGCTGTCTTATCTTGCTAAACTGCAAAATATAGCAATCAGCCAAGGGAGGATGTCTCTTTTATTACATGGCTTATTGCTTTTTTACCTGCATCAACAGCAATAGAGATATAGATGTTCAATAATAAGTCCATTCTGAACAATAATCAGAAAACAATCTGTCCGTTAAGTGATATAGTTCATTATTTTGACTAGAGCTTGTTTATAGTTGCCAAGCAATGCAGTAACTTGCTGTGTTAAAGGGATAGTTCACCAAAAAATGAAAATTCTGTCATGAATTACTCACCCTCATGTTGTTCCAAACCCGTAAGACCGTTCATCTTCGGACCACAAATTAAGATATTTTTGATGAAATGTGAGAGCTCTCAGACCCTGCATAGACAGCAACGCAGCTATAATGTTCTCAGGTCCATAACAAGGACATCGGTAAAACAGTCCATGTGACATCAGTGGCTCAACTTCAGTTTTGCGAAGCTACGAGAATACTTTTTGAGCGCAAAGAAAACAAAAATAACAATTTATTTAACAATTCTTCTCCCCCGAGTTACGTCTTCCACCATTTTAGAGTATCACAATGCATATGCACGCTTTCCCCTAAGCGTAAACAACACTGATTACGCAGATTACGTTCATGTGCACACTTTGAGAAGAATTGTAAATTAATGTGAGTTAGTTTCTTTGTGCTCAAAAAGTATTCTCGTAGCTTCGCAAAACTGAAGTTGAGCCACTGATGTCACATGGACTGTTTTACCGATGTCCTTACTTCGTTTCTAGACTTGAAATATAGCTGCGTTGCTGTCTATGCCGGGTCTGAGAGCTCTCACATTTCATCAAAATATCTTAATTTGTGTTACAAAGATGAGCGAAGGTCTTACAGGTTTGGAATGACATGAGAGTGAGTAATTAATGACAGAATTTTCATTTTGGGGTGAACTATCCCTTTAATATAGAATGTATGTTCACACTGGTGTTTTTATAATTTTGTATCAGCTTTGAACACAGCGCATTCAAATACAGAGAGTGAACAATGACCTTAAGGCTTTACGTAAAGGTTTTGGAACGTGTGATGCTCAAAAATAAACTCGCATGATGCTAATAACTTCCCATCTTGTGACCTTTTTGTTTGCATCAGTGTTTTTTGTTTTGTTTTGTTTTTTTGTGGCAATATAGGTGGGTTTTGAAGCAACTTATGTCAGACTAAAATGACTTTTAACATGATTTTCTTAGGTGATTTAAGGCTGTTCAGGAGCCATTACTCCATTTTGAAGTGTCACATGATCCTTCAAATTTTAATATGCTATATTAATTTGAATATGCTGAAATGTTGAAAACAGTTGCGCTGCTTAATATTTTAGTGTAAACGATAGTTTTCAGGATTCTTTGATAAATACAAAGTTCAAAAGAACAATTCATTTGAAATTATAACATTATGATGATATCTACTGTTGCTTTTTATCAATTTAATGCATTCCTGCTGAATAAAAGTATTAATAAAAAAAAAATGTGGTAGTGTATATATTGCACATATATAAAAAGTTCAGTTATGATGACATGTACAGATAACCATAGGTGATCCAGTGCACATCCAGAGGAAATGGGCAGACCAAGACAGCATAAGAAAATGTTACAGGCCTGAGAAACCAGACATCTCACTATAATTATTTTTTCCGCACATCATCAGCAGAAAGTTTGCAACCTTTTCATGGAATGTGGAACAGAAAATGTTTGGTGACAGCAGGTGGAATGTTGCCGGACGAGCTAAACCGCAGTCAAAGGAGTGCCACACAAAGAGACGCAGCTGAGAAGCCGAGCCCACTCTCATGATACCAACAGCAGGCACTCTTCCACTCCCTGCCACACCTGGAGAGCGCATGAAGTCCACCCCTCCCCATACCCATCACCCAATCATCTTACAGTTTTTCTCAGTCGCTTTGGTGCATTTCTCAAATCATCCTTAATATTTGCAAAAAAAGTATGTGCATTTCTCAAAACAATTCGTACAAACAGCACCACACAATGGATTACCTGCAAAAGCCTGTAACTTTCTCAAAATGTTTAGTTCATCTCTTAAAAGTAAGTATTTATGTCAATGAACCTGTCAGTGCCATCAGAATGAAAAGTCCTTGTGTCATTGTTCACAAACAAGATAGTCAAAATGCTTAAAATGCGTCGTGTTGTCAATATAACACTGCACTCTGTTAGTATTACCTGATGTAAACTATGGCAACATTTTGGATGACAGTTACTGTATTGAAGTTTGAAGAGTATACCATATGCTTATGTATGCCATAGATCCATTTCAAAAGTACAAATGTACACATTGCTGTATGTGGGATATTGATTGAAAGAGACTGGATAGAATTCCCAGTTACACTTTTACTAGTGGTCTGACCAAAAAAAAGAAACACATTACAATGTCATTGTGATAGAGAAAAGGAAAAATAAATATGGGCACAAAGATTAAAATAAAAAATAAGAAAGTCCATTGTCAGAATTTGTAACTCTTGTGTTATCCTCTGTCTATACAGTGTATGTTTTCCAAATGAAAATTTATGAGATGAACCTTTGAGCTATTTCAGAGAATTGGTTTATCACTGGTTATTCACTTGCACATTTCATGCCAAATTTACAAAAAGTCTAATAAAAATGTGTAGAAACTTGCGCTCAACAGTTTATGACAACTACATGAACCATTTTGCATTTAATGATTTAATGAACTAATGGCTACACTGTAAAAAATGACCGTGAATTAAACAGTAAAATACTGTAAAAATGCTACAGCAAAAACCTATTAATTGGTTAACGGTAAATTCCCCTACTATATTCGGAGAAAAACTGTATTGGACATTACATGGTTTGGACATAATTTTTACGGTAGTATAACATTTTGGAAGTTACAATACCGTATAATTTTACAGTGCATACCGTAATGACATTCCCAGAAGTCCCTGCGTTACATTTCAAATTTGATGTTTTTGTTGAAATAACTATGTTTCTTAATTTTTTCTTATCAGTTTTGTATATTAAAGTTTTATGTTACACCTAACGTTGTTAAATTAATGTTTATTGCATGATTTTCAGTTTCATGTTTGTTACCGTGATGGTGTTTAGTGTTTGTGTGAATGACACTGTGCACCTTCTATATATGTTATTATCTAAAAGCTGCTTGTGATGGGCTTTGGTTCATCATGTGACTTTCTCATCACAACCTGCATTTGGTGGTTATCAGTGTAACCACAAAGGAACAAAACAGATTTCAGTACATCAATAGGTTGGTATATTAACATTATATAAGTTTAATGGAATTACGGTATTTAACTGTAAATTTAAGTTAAAACCATGAAAACCTAAAACGTTGCTACCGTATTTTTTACGGTAAAATTCCGGTAACCACAGCTGCCGGTTTTTTACCGTAAATTTTACGGAATTTTTTTTACAGTGTAGATGTTTTGAGGGGTAAGACTATTGGACAGAAAACTATATAATACATTTTTTATAAAAAAAAAAAAAAACATGTGACATTAGCAATTGCTAATGTAGGAAAACCACAGATAAATGTACATAATCAGTTGCATGAATGTACCAAAGCAATCGCAACTTGTTCGAAAGAAAGAGAAACTGCTTTTATGTGCACAAGTGACCAGATGATGTGGAGGTTGTACAAGTAGTTCGGAGAATTTCATTTCTGATCTGAGAAATGCACCAAAGAGACTGAGAAAAACTAGCCCTTTTTAACATTAGCCCCTGTAAGTTTATCACTTACCAAATCTGTGTGTAAGTTAGTTAAATTGCTGATGTAATGATGGCATGCTACCTGTTACAAAGATTCGACCTCAGATTAGACCGATATCTTAAACTTTAAAAAGGAGGAGTCAGAAAAATGTGAAACATCCTTGCTAACTAACAATAACTATAGTTAGTTTCAATAAAAGATTTAAAAAAAAAATTCAGACCACTGTAACAGGATGTTTAACATGTTCTGTTTGTGGTCTGAGGGACACTAAGGCCCTTTTAACACCCCTTAAACATAATTCACATTGAAGGCTTAACATATCAGGTTATACTGATATGTTGATGATTTTCACGAATTTTATAAACTCATTATAAGCCGCTCATTTCAGTCATTATAAGCTTTAAAAGATTCACCTTGACAGTGATCAATCACACATCTTCTATTAAAAATATGGATAACACTTTACAATAAGCTTCAAATTGTTAACATTAGTTAATGCAATGAACAAACTAGCATTTATTTATCTAGGTTAATAGTAATTTATAAACATGTGATTACAGACTATATACAACTTGTATATGTATAAATAAACATAATCTAGACTAATAAATTCTGTACAGATATGTTAATCTTATTGTAACATTATGTACTCAAGAGACACCAGATTAAAATTTTCACAGGGGGGTCACAATGACACTATCATTACTGTAAATAAAAGCACATATATACTATGTGATACAATAGAAATTAAAATCGAAAGTTTCAATAATAGCTGCCAAATGGCTTTTAACACCATATCACATAATAATATCCATCTATACTCCTTCATTTTTTCCATCCATTCAGCCTATTTTAGCATCTCAGGCAGTAGGAACAAATTAATCTAAGAAAATACTGGGTTAATTTTGAAGTTTTGAAGATGTTATTTTTATAGATAAATCAAGGCTCCGGAATGCCAAAGAAAAAATTCAGTCTCAAGAAAACATGAGGGTTTGAGCAAAGGAGTCACACAACTTCTGATTAGAGATTTTCTGGCCAACTTCACAATATAGACTGAAAATCTTTAAGTTTGAAATGCCAGGTGCGAAAAGTGAAAGCAAAACACCTGCTACCACCGTTCACTTTGCTGATTTTTCACTCATTCTCAGTCGAGAGTTAGTAGGCCTATGTTTACATTCATATAGCCCCCACTTACTGCTGTCAGCAAAACTGGTTATTCAGACATCTTCAGTGACAGATGTGGAAAACATACAGCCGCCTTCTTGTTTCTGTCACAACAGCATTCATAAAAGGTGACAGAATATGTTAATGCATTTTAAGCAGGCAGGGGTGGAGTAGCCGAGTGACTATGAAAAGCTTGTAAACGCCATAGAAACTGGTTTTAGTCTAACCACCAGCGACAGCCTCAACAAGACAGGTAAGAAAGCTCTCTGCTCAAGGAAATGTAACTAGAGTTGTCTGGAGTTTTGGAGCACTTCTGGATTTAGGTGGGGCGTTTATCATGATCTTAGAAGAGGGTTAAGTTTAGGAGGTACAAATGAGCTCAAATTGTATTTTGAATTGTTTGTTGAATTTAATTAGAATGACAAATGTTGAGCGGCTGTTGATTAAGGTAATTTTGATCATGTAATGGCTGATTTGTTTCAAGTCAGAAGACAGCACAAGTTAAAAAGAAAAACAATGATCGACATGTTATGCACTGCGCAATAACTGTCCTTGTTCACAGATTATGGTATTGTAATACTGCACTCTTTATATAATAAGAAAAAAGTAAAGCAGTTTATCTGATAGTAAATTAAATATAATTTACACATTCATTTAACTGACACTTTTAGCCAAAGCGACTTACATATGATGAATACAATAAGTGAGGCAATAAAATGATAATTGCTACAGAGTTTCAAACTAGTTTGGACTAGTACAAGCAAAACAGAGAGGTATTTAAGAAATAGCTGAAGAATAGAAGAAGAGTTAAAACAGTAGAAATGTTAATAAATTTAAACGAAAGATTTTGAGGCATGGTATGATTTGGACTGTTCTATTAGCTTGTCAGGCTGAAAGCAGAGTAAAATGCGTCATTTAATAAAAAGACAGCGCAGTGAATGCTTTGATCAAAGGCGACCTGACGCTGAATGGTGCTTTTGACTTTGTGTGTTTTAGCTGATGCAGTTAGGCGTTGACGTTTCCAGGCCACCTCCTATGATATCCACACCTAAACATGACCAAAATTAGCTTAACTATACTTTATATCTGCGTTGACATACACTCTTAAAAATAAAGGTGCTTCAAAAGGTTCTTCAAGCGATGCCATAGAAGAACCATTCAGTCAAAGGTTCTTTAAAGAATCATCTCTTTCTTACCTTTTTGTAATCTGAAGAGCCTTCTTTTGCCACAAAGAAGCTTTTGTGAAGCAGAAAGGTTCTTCAGATGTTAAAGGTTCTTTCTGGAACCATTTAGACAAAAAGGTTCTTCTATGGCATCGTGAGCACCTTTATTTTTAAGAGTTGTAAATGTATTGGAAACTTGAATTCTGGGACAAATTGATGATATATTTGGTTAGAGAAGTTCCTGTTCTTGTGAAAATGAAAACAAGATCCCATTTGAGAGTACATCTAAACAGAGATTTGATAAATTATTGCAAATGACAAACTCAGGCTGTATTATGTCCAAATGATCCCTCATCAACACAGCTGCTGGAGCAGTTTTTTTGGTCTATATGACATACTATATCACATTGCTGTAGAAATAGTCAGTTTAACCGGCTCTTATTTTCCATGAGAAGCATCAGGGTTTGATTATTCGAGTATTAGTAACTCAGTCAGACATGCAGCAGAACAACATTCCTCTTCTGTCTTTGGGTGGACGTCTGTATCAATCAGAGCCTGGGCTTGCAACACTGTTGTTTTTTTGTTAACTAAGGCGTTTACCATATCATGAAAATAAATGCCACTTGACTTGTAATATGTTTGCATTTTATTGACTTTGGCAAAACAAGTTTGAGCAACAAGAAGCCGGCAGCTACACATATATTGATGATTATTGAAGAAGAGAAAAATGAGCGTTCAGGTTATTTCACTGAGAAAGTCAGAGCTTACATGGCGTCTGCCCATTTCAGCATCTTTACTGAGAATTTTCTCATGTTTTTTCTTGCCAGTAACAGACAATTCAAGTTACTAATACATAATCACATTTTGGGGCTTTTAACATAGATCCTTTCAGTTGGTTTTAGCACATTTTAGCATGTGAGAAATAGATCGTAAAACATCATGTCACAATATTAAGACTTCTATTTGGTCCCAGCAGTTTACACCCAGCCAAAGACAGAATGAGTGCTGACGGAACCGGGGACCCACCTCCGTATGTCATACCCGGTAAGTCAATTAGTATCATTGTTCATTTTGAATGACTCATGATAATGGAATAAGACTAAAAACAGGCAAGCCGGTGTGTGTGCAACAAATGTGAAATCCTGAAATAGATATATTTCAGAAATATTAATGTTCTACCTGTATTTTTTTTCACTTGGCATTAACAGTAGAGGGTGCCAAGGGCTCCAACGTCAAGGTCTACCATGTGCACACTCCATTCACCCCGCCAAGCTCCACTATGGGAGATTCTCGAATCCAGATGGAATCAGCCAGACCTGGTGAGCCTGTTTCCTGTCATTAATCTTTGGAAAACTGTTGGCTGTAAAAGTCACGTGGAAAGAATTACCCATGTTTTGCTTGATTATGTCTGGATTTTACTGTATACTATATTGGAGCGTTGCTAATGTCATTATATTGCTTTTATACAACATTTAAATGAACCTAATATGTGCAGGATTTATGGAAGCCTGTTTCCGTCATGGATTAAAAATAAATAAAATCTATATATTTACATAAAATCTGACTTTCATTCTTAGAATTGCACGTTTGTAACACAATTCAAACTTTTTTTCTCACAGTTCCGAGTTCATATCTTGTACGTCTATGTCTCGCAATTCAGATTTTTCCCCCCTGAGTTTTATTTTGAGTGTACATCTCATATTTCTAACTTTTTTTCCTCTGAATTCTGAGTTCGTATCTCGCAATTTTGCCTTTTTTCCCCCCTCATATTTTTTGGCTTAAATCGCTTTTAAGGGGCACAACATTTTGTGAATGAAAGGATCTGTCTGGAACAACTGACAATTCTGAGAAACAAATGTCAGATTTGTGAGATGTCGACTTGGAATTGTGAGAAATAAAGTCAGTATTATGAGATAAAACGTCATAATTGCTGCTCTTTTTTTTTTTATCATTCCATGGTGGAACAAACAAACAAATGTACAACACAACATTACTTGCAACTTTGTGACAATCAAGGGTTCCTGTCTAGAATGACCCTCTAGTCCCAAAGTTGTACTAAATATAAGATATATAACAAATCATTGGATGAAATATGATAAAATGACTAAACTTACGAAAACACATTCTTCTCCTGTAGTTCAATCAACGGAAGCCAAAAACAAATTTGTCAGCTACGAATCATATGAGCTGGGTCGCAAACCAGGAATGGCCACTTGCACAAGCTGCCAACAGCAGGTCTTAACCAATGTCACCTACAAAGTGGGAGTTTACGCCTGGTTGATGTGCTTGCTCTTCATCCTGTGCGGGTATGAGCCCATTTGAATTCGCAGCTAAAAAGATCAAATCTTGTGTACATTATCAAAGCCAAACTGACTGTCTTCCTCATTTCCAGGTTTATTTTATGCTGCTGTCTGATTCCGTTCTTCATGAAGTTTTTCAAAGACGTCTATCACACATGCCCAAAATGCAGTAAGATCCTGCACATTGAAAAGAAGCAATGCTGCTAACCCCATCCCATCCCATCCCCAATTTTAACACCACTCATGGATTTGTGTGGCACCTTACACTATATGAAGGACTGGAGGACACTTTCAGGCCAATACAGACGTCACCTAGTATAAACTAAAGCTTTGCGATCTTTGAGAACCTTTTGGTGTTCATCTGGCTTAGGCTTCGTTGATTATATAATACATTACATTATTACATTATCAAATGAATGTGAATAGTCTACGCATTGTTTTGATTGTATATCTATAAAGGACTCATGGTTAAGGGTTCAGAGGGCTGAGAAGTTTGTGGAACCATAAATTACGTGATGTAAATAGCAGTAATTTGGGCATCAACTGCACCATTTAAAACGGTTGTTCTCAACCACGGAGCCTTAGCAAACTACAAATGGGCTTCAAGATGACTTAAAAGCTATGTAAATTAAGACAATGCAATAATTGAAATAAGTTAAAACTAAAAAGCAAGATTTTTGTTTTTAGTTTTGTTTGAAGAACGAGGGTTTCATAAAGTTTCTTGGTATTGATGGTATGAAGAGGACGAAGACCTTTAACATCCATGGCAACTTTCCATTGGATAAAAGGTTCTTTAGATTATTAAAATTAGAAAATATAAGTGTTTAAATGAAAGGTTCTTCCACAGCATCGACACGCACCAATCTGGAACTTTTTTTTTTTTTTTTGTAAATGCACCGTCTTGAAAAGCCAGGATATACGAGGTATCTTCATTCGAAGGTGTAATGTCTAGAGCTTAAAATGTCGTGTAAATTAATAAACTCCATAAGAAATTTATAAAGGACAGACATTTTTATAGTTATGTCAAGCTCCAATATATTTTATCGGGTACAACCTGTAGAAACATTTAAAAAAAAAAAAAATCATTATCTTGTCTAAATTACAAACAAGCCGAAGAAAAAAAAAAAAAAAAAAAAGTCATGGGGTCTTTGAATACTGTTGTGCAACGGGAGTCAAAAAGGTTGAGAACAAACAATTCAGAACCCACAAGATCTCTTAAAAACACCGGAAATCATACTTCCAAAATTCACTTTTTGAATTACCATACTGCTAAAGCCAACTTGTTGTTTAGCAATTTATCACTTCGGTAAAAAGTCTGAATCTTCTATAATGTTAAATATGTCACATGTTCATCTAAATGGAACTGTCTTAAATGTAATGATATAAAACTGCAATGTGTCTGTGCAATACCTCAATGAGAACTCTGCATGTGCCGTTTATACACACTGAAATCTTCACATTACGTGACACTAGCACAGCATGACAATCTGAACACCATGTTGAGTCAAATCTTCAAGGGCCATGGCTGTAGCTTTTATAGAAAATTTTATTCAACATACATTTTCCAGCAAAAAGGCAATATACAGGAAGAGTTGTCGTACACTGCTGCTACACGGAGGAATTAGACTGGAGAGGAAAAAAAAGAAAGATGTGATCTGCAGGTTTTCTTTGTACTGCACTTAAACGAGACAAACTGCTGCACTTAGTTAATGAAAAAAATAAAGACCAAATGAAACTGTCAGGATCCAAAAGAAAACTACACACAATGAATATGAACATCTGAATTGATCTGTACCCAACAAATCGGTGCTTTTAATTTTACATGTTCATTCTTTAAATATACAATTTTAATTGTTTTTACAAAGCCAACTATGCACTAGGGAGCATTTCTTCTGTGCTTAAAGAGAAAAAATGGTATTGGTTCATTAATGCTGGTTGTCTAAGTCCCAAACCAGTCTTCTATACGTCTGCAACCTCGTGCCAACAAACAGTACAACGAATCTGGAGAGGTCAGCAAGCGACCCCTTCCTCCCCATCAGAATAATCCCATAGCCGGTGACAGAGGAGCAAGAGCTGGGGATCACCAAAAAAAAAAAAAAAAAAAAACTTTATGGGGAGAGGGGAAAGGGGCAGAAACCCAAAGGGATATGCAAATCAAACTCCAACCAAGATTACATTTAACAGTGCTGAGAAATGTAAAACCTTGGACATTAAGTGCCAACGTGCAAGATGAAGTACAGACAATTTATTTCATTTTCATTTATTTTAAAACGGATGCTGTGGCTCTTTACTTTATACAGGATTTCCAGAGAAGACAAACTGAATTTCTCTAACCAAACTAAGTGAGAAAGAAGAATCATGTAATCATGAAAATTGACTAGTTGCAGTAAGGGACCAGAAAAGAGACAACCATGTCAGGGCAACTAGCAAAAGCCTCAGCCATTTGCGGTGATTTTTTTTTTTTGTTAAAGGATGGAGGAATCCTTTTAATCGTCTGCAAATGACAAAACTCCCCTTTCCATCGCCTCCACCTCACAATGCAGCAGCTTTCTTGCCGTTACAATAAAAAAAAAAAAACGAACTTAAAAAGAAAAACAAACAAATAAAAAAAACAACAAAGAATAAAAATCAAAACAAAAGTCTAGGACATACCGTTCCCCCTTTCTTGTTAAAATCCAATTCATTCTTCCAGACAAAGGCAGTCAATAGTTAGAGAAGCCAAATCGAACAGCCTCAAAAGGAAAACAGGAGCATCAGCAGTCACTCCATTAGCTGAAGACTTCATACATGGTGACTGTGTACCCAGACAGCAGGTGTTAAAAGTGGTGCACACAAGAGGTTTGGTTAAAGTCTTTAGTATGGTCGGTTAGAGTGGGGGCTTGTCAGTTGTGAATCTTGATCGCTTTTTCCAGATACGTGTAGCGACCTCTCTTTGGAGCTTTGTTGAAGTGGTCGAGCCCTAACCAAGGCCTCGGGTGCGACATGTTCCCTGAGAAAGGACAGCATACAGCCAAATTGGCACAAACGTAAACACAATGTCTACTGATTGAGACTACAGAGGTCAAGGGAGCGTAACATACCTGGCTGTGGCTCAAAGTCTTTCAGATTCACCTCGTAGTCTTCCTCATTGATATACTGATGCCGGCCCATCATCACTATTGCAAACTTGAACTAAAAGAAAATGGAAAACATTTTATGAATGATCTGGGTGGAACTAAACTTAATCTGGACTACGATCTGCTAATTAGTGAGCAATGGTCATTTTAATTTTATGGATTCATTTAATTTGACCTAAAATATTGACTGAATTTGAAAATAATGTACACACATTGACTTCTCTATTTACTAATGTATATATATATAGGGGTGCAACGGTTCACAAACTTCATGGTTCGGTTCGATACGACACAGTGGTGTCACGGTTCGGTACATTCGGTACGGGGGTAATTGGTTACGTCGCAATGTTGGAAAGATTTCTGTTTTAATCCATGAAGGCGAGCCAATGGATATCACACAAGCAATGTGCAAACTTTGTGCAAAAGTTATGCCGGTGAACGTCTTAATCTGAGTCAATTCACTATATGCAGAAAGTGAAAGTAAAAACGGAATGACGGAGTAATGAAGGAGCTTTCGGCATCTGATGCCACAAATTCTCTCAAGAGACAACGAGAGATGAATCTACTTCAACAAATGCTAATAACGGTATATAGCTAACTGTTTTTTATTCCCTTAACATTTCTCACATGGCCCGTACAAAGAGAGAGAGGGAAAAAAAAGACTAGAAACGTATTTAGTGTTAAACAGTTTTATTTATTTATTTATTTTTTTTTAAGTTGTCGTTGAAACAGGCTTAACAGCTTTTATCATGGATTGAATTGATGACTGCGAGTTAAATTTGAATTATAGGCCTATAATCATTGTTTAAAAAAAAAAAATCTTATAGAGCAGGTGTATATATATATCTATATCTATACACATTGTAATTGAAGAGTAAATAGCATAATCTTTGTATACTCGCAGCATGTCAGGTATGCGGATATATTGCGGGGCAAAATAATTGTCATTTTAATTAAAAAATAAAAGTAAAGTCACAATAATAATAATAGGTCTAATAAAAATAAGAATGTAACAGGCATACATTAATTGGAAATGCCAAATACTCCTAATAATGACAATATTTAATGCTTTTGACAATATCTCTGGCTATCATCGATACAAGATCATCGTCTTTCGACGCAACCCAGCAAGGGGAGGTTATCATGGTTGTCCGCTGATGCCACTGTGTGCAGGTTACAGTAATTTGGCTTCATGTTGAGCGCAGTGGACTGCGAACAAATAGTTTCACACCCTTAGCTCTTTATGTTTTCACATATGCAGAAGGGATTAGTCCAACGACTCTTTCGGTGTGTAATGCGGGTGCGTACCGAACGGTTCAATAGCAACTACGTGTATCGTGACCCCCCTAATAAGATATCTAATATCATATAGATAATATAGAATATATATATATAATATATAGTTATACAAACACACATACACAATCTCACAGAAGTGTGTACACCCCTCACATTTTTGTAAATAATTTTATTATATCTTTTCATGTGACAACACTGAAGAACTGACACTTTGCTACAATGTAAAGTAGTGAGTGTACAGCTTTGTATAACAGTGTAAATTTGCTGTCCCTCAAAATAACTCAACACACAGCCATTAGTGACTAAACCGCTGGCCATAAAAGTGAGTACATCCCTAAGTGAAAATGTCCAAATTGGGCCCAATTAGCCATTTTCTCTCCCCGGTGCCATGTGACTCATTAGTGTTACAAGGTCTCAGGTGTGAATGGGGAGCAGGTGTGTTAAATTTGGTGTTATCGCTCTCACTCTCTCATACTGGTCATTGGAAGTTCAACATGGCACCTCATGGCAAAGAACTTTTTGAGGATCTGAAAAAAATAATTGTTGCCCTACATAAAACTGAGTGCAGCACGGTGGCAAGGACCATTACCAGCAGGTTAACAGGGACAGGTTCACTCTGAACAGGCCTCGCCATGGTCGACCAAAGAAGTTGAGTGCACGTGCTCAGCGTCATATCCAGAGGTTGTGTTTGGGAAATAGACGTATGAGTGCTGCCAGCATTGCTGCAGAGGTTGAAGGGGTGGGGGGTCAGCCTGTCAGTGCTCAGACCATACGCCGCACACTGCATCAAATTGGTCTGCATGGCTGTCGTCCCAGAAGGAAGCCTCTTCTAAAGATGATGCACAAGAAAGCCCGCAAACAGTTTGCTGAAGACAAGCAGAATAAGGACATGGATTACTGGAACCATGACCTGTGGTCTGATGAGACCAAGATAAATTCATTTGGTTCAGATGGTGTCAAGCGTGAGTGGCGGCAACCAGGTGAGGAGTACAAAAACAAGTGTGTCTTACCTACAGTCAAGCATGGTGGTGGGAGTGTCATGGTCTGGGGCTGCATGAGTGCTGCCGGCACTGGGGAGCTACAGTTCATTGAGGGAACCATGAATGCCAACATGTACTGTGACATACTGAAGCAGAGCATGATCCCCTCCCTTCGGAGACTGGGCCGCAGGGCAGTATTCCAACAAGATAACGACCCCAAACACACCTCCAAGACGACCAGGGTAAAGGTGATGGATTGGCCAAGCATGGTCTTGACCTAAACCCTATTGAGCATCTGTGGGGTATCCTCAAACGGAAGGTGGAGGAGCGTAAGGTCTCTAACATCCACCAGCTCCGTTATTTCGTCATGGAGGAGTGGAAGAGGACTCATGTGGCAACCTGTGAAGCTCTGGTGAATTCCATGCCCAAGAGGGTTAAGGCAGTGGTGGAAAATAATGGTGGCCACACGAAATATTGACACTTTGGGCCCAATTTGGACATTTTCACTTATGGGTTTACCCACTTTTGTGGCCAGCGGTTTAGACATTAATGGCTGTGTGTGTGTGAGTTATTTTGAGGGGGACAGCAAATTTACACTGTTATACGAGCTGCACACTCACTACTTTACATTGTAGCAAAGTGTCATTTCTTCAGTGTGTCACATTGAAAGATAAAAAATTTACAAAAATGTGAGGGGTGTACACACTTCTGTGATATACGTAGTATGTGTGTTGTATATATATATAGATTTATATTATTATTATGGCTGCCTCGACTAAGGATTTTTTTTGGGAGACTAGTAGTCGTCACTTTTAAGCATTAGTCGATCTAATCGACATTAGATAAAACATTTGAAATCATTAAAGGAGCCTTTAATTGCCCTACCTGCCTAATAAGCGCTCAAAGCAAACGCATACAAGCTTGCCACATGCACACAGCAGAAGACGTAATGATTATGAATGGACAGGAAAATGGAACAACAGTTAAGGCCGCTGCCATTTGACATGTTAATAATTCACTGACTTAGTGCCTTTTTTTTGTTCAGTTAAGAGATTAAGTCAAATGTAAGGATTCTGACTCATCATCTTTGCTGATAGTGATGAGCTACATGTTCATTTGGAATTACATAATCTTGAAATATTAGTTTCCATTGAATTTTATATGTGAAAATAGACATTCACTCTCGATAATAAATTTTAAGGCTGTAAGGCAAAGATATACACGGAGTTTCGTGATCAAGTTCACAGAGATGGCAGAAAGCGCATCCCGTTTGCTTTCTGAGGTTATTGTGAGTAGGCTTGCCGGCGGATTAGACGTTGGACGTGATACCGGTGTAAGCCGCAACAACAGGTTTACGTCACTTGCCCACGTCACCGACCCCAAAAAAACCGTGGCGTTTTGATTTTTTATAGTAATACAAATAATTTAGTACAGTTGGAGAACAGACACCACAATTAAAAACTGAACGCAGCTGCTCAATGCAGCGTGCCGAACGACAGTCTCATCTCAGATCAGACTGAATTTATCCAGTGAGGAGAGTGAGTCGAGCTGACTGACAAGAAGAGTGGGGTGAGACAGACAAGACGATTTTTAAACATTCGTTTCTTATTTGATTGGTTCCACATTGTTTGCTGATTTTTACTTTATTTAAACCGTGTCATTTATTTATTATTTGACATTCGTTTTTGCTAATAAACGTTCTACGTTTCTTATTTTTTTGGTTATATATTATACATGTTTACTTATTTCCAGTTTTGTATACCTATTAAACTTTATGCAAGTAAGTTATTTGTTATTTTATATTAGGCATAGCTTGCCCTATAGCATGGTGTATTTTTATTCGTTTTGTTAATATAAGTTCTACGTTTTATATATACGCTAAAGTGAGCTAGACGTTGTATTTTGTTGTTGCATTCAAACAATTGACACCGAATTGCCGCTAATTAGAAAGTGAAAGTAAAATGCGCACGCCACTTTTACAAGCTATTTAAAAGCGAAGGAAAGCGAGGAAAAGAGCCCCCGCCCCCACGGTGATATCGGTATTACCGGTGTTGTCACACGTCGATTAACCGGTGGGGAAATTCCCTCACCGTCACAAACCTAATTGTGAGTGCACATAAATAAATGTAGAGTCTTTACAGATTTGAAAGATTTATAACTCTTATCTGTATGAGCAAAAATTTTGTATTTTTAAGAGCAAGTGAGCGCACCGGCACCTCCGTCTGTCATGCAGTGAGTGCGCTAATCTTCACGCTCCACACAGACACTATAGCGCACATTTCTCTAGGTTAACATTTGATTGAGCGGCCATGTAAAGTTGCTAATACAGATTTCAGATGATAAGCCATATTTGATCTCGATGAATGACAGGCGAGCGTTTGGATGTCCTGCCCGAAGTACTATAGACCCTGCCACATAGACCAGCGTTAAAATCTTGGTCCAACGCAGCTTATCCTTTTTTTTTGCAAAACTAAAAGACTAATTAAAAATTTTGGTTGGACCCATACGCCTCTTCTGGCGATACACGAGTAGTCGAATATTAGGGTAGGCAGCTAGCTAGTAGCGATAGATAGATAGATAAAAAAATAAAAATAATATATATATATATATAATAGATCGATATATCTACTATAATTTTCAGGCATTAAATAGTCAAAGCACTGTAATATTTCATATTTGAGACATGATGATAAATGTTTTTCGTTAAGGTCATTTTATCCTGGTATTTAGGATAATAAACAATATAATTTAAGGAACATACAAATTTCAGAAAAAATAAAACTAAATTATATATATATATATATATTATATATATATATATATATATAATATAATATTATATATATTATATATATATTAAATAAATCACCGAGTGTATCCTACGCACCCTTTGAAAAGGACAAAAGGACATCCTACATAACTAAAAAAACAATCATTTTAATCAGTCATTAAAATATTTTGGATGCATCATCAAGCTACACTAATATTTGATTATGCACTTGCCAAGCAGGAAATTGTTAAGCCATGTCAAGTCTCAAAGATGTTACTTATTCATTCTTTAAAGTCCAAGGTAGTTTATGATTGATGCTTCCCTATCATTGTTTATAAGACAATACCACATTGTGAAGCCAAGAAGAATTACATGGCATGAGAAATTCAATATTGTTGCACAGTAAAACCTTTGGACAACAGTGACTAGAGTTGTGCGTTTAAGGGTTAATGTGCAAAATATTTCCAGGTTGAAGGAGAAAAAATTAAAAATTAAAAAAACCACTAACTGTGATTACATTTGACACTTGCACAGCTTCTTACCTTCTCAAACTCTTTCTCCTGAATGTCAAGCATGCTCTGAATTCTCTTCATCACTTCTCTGAAGGGTTCCCCCTGCCACAGTAAATGCACACATTAAAACGGACACGACACATAACGCATATAAACTGAACAAAAGACAGCCATCCACCTACACGGCAAAAGAAAGCGGCAGCTGCCCGCCTACACATGCACTCAGCTAACACACCTGACGGATCTTGAGCAAAAAGGGAATTCCGAATGTCCCAAAGACTTCCTTGTGGAAATGTGCAACTGGAATCAGCATTTCATTCTCCTTGTCCAGGTCCACCTGGTCGAGAGGGATTTCCTGCCATGAAAGAAACGGAACTTGTTTCCAGGGGAACAGCATTCACAAATAAAAGTGGCATCTCCGACGATGAATCATTTTAAGAGGCTTTACAAGGGAACAGGTCCTTTGTTGTGCACATCAGTGAATGATGGGCTTTGAGGGTTGGCGTGTATCAGCGCTTCCTTACCTCTATTCTGAACGTTCGACTGGCTGCTGGAGATAAACATTCTAGCAATTCATCTTCCTGGTGAACCCCAATAATTTTGTAGCTGACAATTTCTAACAGCCTACAGAGAGGGCAAAAAAAGGACACTGTTAATATTAGCAGTGACCAGTGAAAGGGATCAGAATTAGAGTGACTCGTATAATGGATAGCGGCAGCGTCAATGAGTTATTAATGCACGACTGGTTGATATATCCGTTTTCCTTTCTCATGCAACATGTCATAAAAACAAGACATCTTTTTAAGAACATTAGGTATGTTGGATTAACTATAAATTGAACAATTACAATGCCTCTGTACTTTATAGTAAGGGGGGAAAAAAGCTGAAAAGATTTACGGGAAGTGTTTTATGCACCACTAGGTACATGCACACTACCGTTCAAAAGTTTGGGGTCAGTAAGATTTTTGTTATGAAATTGTTCAAAAGTGACAGTTTAAAATAAATGCTATTCTTTTGAACCTTCTATTCAAAGAATAAAAACAAATGAATTAGTTTGCGGAAAAAAATGCTTTCAACACTGAATTTCAAATGTTTTAACTAACACCAAATCAGCATATTAAAATGATTTATGAGGGATGATGTGATGAATATTTTGCCACCACAGGGGAAAAAATACATTAATACACATTTATTTTAAATTGTAATTACATTTCACAATACTGTTTTACTGTAAAACAAAAAAACACCTCATATTTCACTTTTAAATGACTACAAAAATGATAACACAAACCAGGGTTTTAAATCATTTCAACATCACATAACGAATAGAACAAAGTAATAATTTAATAAAGATCCATTTGTTGAAGGCAAAAACTAGAAAAACTCACGACACATTTTTACCGCACTAATGGAAAGTCCCTTAAAGACCTCTCAGAGCAGACACGGAATAACAATACAGACTTGAAACAGAAATCCCTGATTAACGAAAAGTGCACTGAATTGAGAACACACAGACCTCAGCTTCTCTGAGCCTTTGTCGGACAGCTCCACTGCCTTTTTACATTCCTCCAGAAGATCCCGAACACAGCCATGCTTGTCAGGGTATAGTGTGATCTCCTAACGTGAGGGAGAGAAAATATTCACAATGACAAGTGTGCAGAACATAGTGGAAACACATTATTGCAAATGATAAGGGCTGGCTGGCATGATGGTATATTCAGTGTAGAATCATTGCAGCAACTTCTTACCTCCTCTCGAAACATACTGTTGAGCCAAATGGCTTTGAAACTCCTCCTGTTCTCAAAGTCTGTGATCTTCATCTTGAGCTGTGGGGAAGCAAAACCATTAATAAATCAGATGCCCGGAACATAACGGCTTAGAAGATCTCATATTCCCTAAGAGGAGCGCCAAGTGGAAGATAAGACCTCTCACCTGCTGGTAGTAGAGCTTCTTAGGCTGCCGGGGCTTGAAAAACTGCAGCAGGTCTCTGAGAGTGCCTTCATAGTTGTGCCTGAGTGGGTTGCCAGGGCCGTCTCTGTACCTGAGAGGAAGAATAAAAAGGAAGGTTTATGGATGAAAACATGGGGGAAAGAAGCCACACCAAATTGAAAATCAAAAGACGTACCCCTGTGACTTGAAGAACTGTAGGAGCATGGGGTCAGTATTTAACCTCTGCGCAACAGTCTTTGCCACCTGAAAGAAAAATAATCTCATATTTAATTTAAGAGGCTCTTTTTCATGCTACTGGCACATTCTGATCTACTTTTAAAAAACGAACCTGGAAGTAGTTCATTCGGTTTGACAGTGTCACAACAAAGCCTGGGTCATTGTGAATGGTCTTGTCACAGAAGATGACATCTACACGGTGGTACAAGTCTCTGAAGTAGTCTTTTGCAGTAGGCAGCTCACTGGTTTCATTTTCAGGATCATCCCTGGTGGCGATACAACAAAAGAACAATCAATTTCAAAGCCCTGTTAAGCCATGTAAAATGACTTTGGAATGAAGACAACGAATACTTACTTCTGGAACACAATTATGTCTCCATCCATTAGCTCATCCAGAGCCTTGTCCAGGGAGACATCATAGTCTTGTATTCGCTCTGTTAAATTCGGTTTAACTTCCTGTAACACAGAATGCATCATGTTTTAGTGATATGTTCCTACGCAACGCTGACAGAACACATTTACACTAACCATTACGAACGCACAAAATAAACCAACACTCAAAAGTTTCATTTGTACATTTTTAGAATGTAAATAAACGTTTTCATTATAAATGTTGAAAACCGTTGTGATGCTTAATATTTTTGTGGACTCTTTGATGAATAGAAAGAATAAAAGAACAGCAATGATTTGAAATAGTGAAGACATTTACAAGTCAATTTTGATCAATTTAATGTGCCCTTGCTAGAATAAAAGAATTAATCCCTTTAATAATTCATTTCTGAAAAGTAGTGTATATAAAAAAGAAATTAATAAAATAAAAAAAGAACATTGAATAAATAAAAGAAAACTAGTTTGTCTGCTGCAATTCAATTCAACCATTAGAACATCAGTGTGTTCTAATGCTTGAATTGACTTGCAGCAGACAAACTAGTTTTATTTAATTTATTCAAAATGTTCTGTTTTTATTTTATTAATTTCTTTTTTAATATAACATTACACGGGCCAATTGTCCATTTTATTACATGCATCTCTACTAATCACTTTCTATACAAAATGATAAATGATAAATGTATCATTGGGAATTCAGTGTTAACCAAGTCTTACCTCATAGAGGATAAGGCTAGTTCCCTGCTGAAACCCTGCTCTTTCACACATAACGGGCAGCAAGCCTCCTGTTTGGGTCAGGGTTAGAACAAAGTAAGCATCAGAAAGGATCGACATCAGTTTAATTAGATCTTGACAAAAACTTCATGAGAACAATCCTATTAGACATAGCTTTGAATACTCACGTATTTTACAGGATATAGGCGTGTAGATATGTCCACAATAATTTAAGCTTCTGGTTTTTGGATCATACATCTTCAAGAACAACATAACATCATCTGAAAATCCAAACAAGGTTAAAAGGTTGATGCTATCAGAACTGGAAATGTTTTGTAGACCGTTTTTGCTCTTTAGTAAGAATAAACAATTGAAATGCGAAATATCAATTGCCTAAAATGGTTCTGAATATACTGTAAATGCACACATTGAAACTCACGGTCTTTGTCGAACTTGGGTAACGTTGCACCGCTGGCGGCCATTTCTGGATCTACAGTTTCCAGAAATATTGTCCAGGGGTTCTCGTTATCGCTCAAGTCGATCATCTGTTCGTGAAAATGAAATGAACAGCTTTATTCTCACAGAGAGAGCAACATAAGAAACAAGAATGACTTTAGAAAATAAGAACGTTTAAAAACGTGAGTGCACAGACTTACAGACTTGTTGCAATCTGCTTCATAATCCAACATGGCCGGCCGTTTAGTGCCGTTGCTTCTGGCCTGCATTGGCCACAGTCTCATCTGGTCCTGTGGGAAACCCTGAAGGAGAAACAAACGTCAATTGAGACTCTTCACGGACACACCAGAAAATAAATGCAACTAATCTGACGTTAACTACATATAAACACCAACAAATGAGAATTTAAAACAACCTAACACAAGCTTGCCTTAACAGTTGCCATAACTCTTACTGATCCAAATTTCTGAAAAATAGTGTGTATACAGAACAATACAATGTTCCGATGCTTAAATTGACACCACAACTCCCGACTAGTCTATAGACAATACTGCTGGTTTAAGGATTTGCAAGCAATGCACTGCAGCATTAATAAATGATGTGGTTACAGTAGCAGGATTATCTTTTCGCTGTTTGCTCGTGCATTTGCTGTGTGATGTTAAAAGCTCATTTTTTACACTGGTGGTTGACTGTCACCATGAATAAATGAAAAGCATTAATAACTGCTTTGAAGGTAAGGTATTAATAACTGCTTTGTAAAGGTAAGATTGCGGAGTTCATCATTACAAGTCATATTAAACCATAAACAAAAATGGAATAATGACAAATGTTGGTTGCCAACTGACAATTTGCCGAACAAGAAATCTACAGTTGCACAGTGCAAGCATTTATTGGCATTTTGGCAAGGCATTTTGCATCATCAATTAATACATTTATAAATAAATCTGGACAGTTTCGATCAAGAAAAAGGACTCAAGCAGATGTCATCAACAGAAATTGTGTCAAGTAAAGTCTCACCATGGTCTGTGAGAGGTTCTGAACAAACTCCGCCAGAGTGGAGCTCTTCAGAACTTTGAACACTGTGTATTTTACTTTCTCTTCATCATACATGTCGTTGCCCTGATGCCCACAGAACTGGTCTTCTGTCACCATCTACAGGAACAAAGAGCTAATATTTGTTAAACAGAAACACAAAGTAGAATAGAATTATATAACAAAGCCCACTCTTGGGATCTAAATTTAGTCTTTGCAAACAAGACCTGAAATTACCCATTTTACCTGCCACACCAAGTGTGATACATGATACATCTTCCATTCAGACAGGACATTTGAATAAACAAGCGTGACTGATTTAATCTGGCATTATGTGACTCCATACCTGTACTTGCATGTAAAGGTGAGCCTCCTGCCTCTCTTTTCTCTTCTGGGCTTCCACCCTCTTCTCCTCCTGCAGCCTCTCAACCAGCTGCTGAGGGATATCCATGTCTGTGACCGGCTGCAAGACCTCACCTGGACATGACAACGGCACTTATGAGCACAGATGGACATAAGACAAACGCAAGCCGTGGAATACACAACTAAAAACAGGGTGGTTTTCATTTGGGGTGGACTTAGTCAAAGTGAAATTACCTCATGCTAAAAACAAAGAAGAAAAAAAAGTAGCATCTTAAATTAACCTCACAGCGGTAACAATAGGTTTGTGTATGTTATATGTGGGTATGTGTGTGTGTTTATATATATAGATATATATATATATATATATATATATATATAATATATATAGTAAAAGCATCACTGAGCTTGGACGCTCTGATGTACACCAACTGTTAAAGCTTTGGTGCAGTGACGCCTGCACAAGTCCGTCACCGGGGACCACCGTAATTGTGTTCAATGGCCTCTTCTTTAGTGCACCGTGAAACGACGTCATCATCGAACTTACACCACTGCAAGAGAAACAAACAAACATTACATTTGGAAAAAACTGATGAAAGCATGTGGAAATTATCAACAACAAAAGTCAAAATGTTTGACACCAAACTAAACACTACTAGTAGTAAAAAACGGATACAAAGCAGGGCTCCAGACTAACAAGAAAACTGGTGGCACCATCACCTGATTTGGTAGCATTTTTGTTGGTGCAATGTAATATTGTAAATATTCAAATAGTGTCCAAGGAAATGTTTTAGACTTTTGTTTGACAAGAAAGACAGGAGAAACAGGAGATGACTAGAAAGGAGAATCTGGAATTCTGCAAGTAAACCCTGTCTGCTGAAGCGGTGTTGCCATAAGTTGAGCGCTGCCCATGTAGCATCAAGATGACAAAGGCTAAAGGATATTTTTGAAACATTTATATTTGATAAGAATGCTACCAGTCAAAAATTTGGGTCCGGTAAAGCTTTCTTTTGAATATCTGTCCAAATCCGGTTATTTGTGTTTCCTCTACTGAAATCTATATTAAATTATTGATTGCCCGGACTGTGTATTGCATCTGTTCAGACAGTTTGCATGTAGATGTCTTACACCATGACAACATGTTGCTATCTTATGAGGCAGTGGCAGAAACATAGAAAACTGAAATGCGCAGCATATTTTCTGCTCGACTAGCACTTCACAACAACACAACCTTGTTTTTGCAAAGACATTCAGCATGTTTTCTAGGGCTGGGTTTTGACAAATTTCACGATTCGATTATCATTCACAAGCTTGCAATTCGATTACCAATTCGATTCGATATCGATTATTTTGGATACATATCAGGTACACAGTACATTTGCCTCATTATTTAGAATGTCGTGGAAAAGTTCATTTATTTCAGCAATTAGACTCAAATTGTGACACTCGTGCGCACAGACTGAAAACAGGCCTTCTGGAAAGTATGTTCATTTACTGTACATGTACTCAATACATGGTAGGGGCTCCTTTTGCTTTAAATACTGCTTCAATTCGGCGTGGCATGGAGGTGATCAGTTTGTGGCACTGCTGAGGTGGTATGGAAGCCCAGGTTTCTTTGACAGTGGCCTTCAGCTCATCTGCATTTTTTGGTCTCTTGTTTCTCATTTTCCTCTTGAATATACCCCATAGATTCTCTAGTGAGTTTGGTCTGGTGAGTTTGCTGGCCAGTCAGGTACACCAACACCATGGTAATTTAACCAAGTTTTGGTGCTTTTGGCGGTGTGGGCAGGTGCCAAATCTTGCTGGGAAATGAAATCAGCATCTTCGAAAAGCTGGTTAGCAGAAGGAAGCATAAAGTGCTCCAAATTTTCTTGGTAAATGGGTGCAGTGACTTTGGTTTTTAAAAAACACAATGGACTAACACCAGCATATGACATTGCACCCCAAATCATCACAGACTGTAGAAACTTAACACTAGACTTCAAGCAACTCGGGCTATGAGCTTCTCCACCCTTCCTCACCGGACTCTAGGACCTTGGTTTCCAAGTTAAATACAAATCTTGCTCTCATCTGAAAAGAGGACTTGGACCACTGGGCAACAGTCCAGTTTTTCTTCTCCTTAGCCCAGGTAAGACGCATCTGACGTCTGTGGTTCAGGAGTGGCTTACAAAGAGGAATACGACAACTGTAGCCAAAACACGTCTGTGTGTGGTTGCTCTTGATGCATTGACCCCAGCCTCAGTCCATTCATTTTTGAAGTTCACTCAAATTCTTGAATCGAATTTACTTGACAATCCTCATAAGGCTGAGGTACTCTCGGTTGGTTGTACATCTTTTTCTCCCACACTTTTTCCTTCCACTCAACTTACTGTTAACATGCTTGGATACAGCACTCTGTGAAAAGCCAGCTTCTTTGGCAATGGATGTTTGTGGCTTACCCTCCTTGTGAAGTGTTTCAATGATTGTCTTCTGGACAACTGTCGGATCAGAAGTCTTCCCCATGATTGTGTAGCCTTTTGAACCAAACTGAGAGACCATTTTGAACTGAGAGACCTATTTGTGTTTTGAGTTGATTAGCTGATTGGGATGTCATCATGTTCTATTTTGTTGAGATAGTGAATTGGTGGTTTTTGGTTAAATGTGAGCCAAAATCATCACAAATTAAAAGAACCAAAGACTTAAACTACTTCAGTCTGTGTACACGATACACGAGTTTCACAATTTGAGTTGCATTACTGAAACAAATGAACTTTTCCAAGACATTCTAAATTATTGAGATGCACCTGTACCCTGGCCAAATTTTCTCAGGAAAAAAATCTCAACTAACGCTGCAAAATATACATGAGTCAGTTGGTACTACGTTACTATAATATTGAAGGTTAAAATTGATTTGTTAATTACACTTAATGAAGTTTTTTTTAAATAATAAAGTTACAATTACATTCATTCACTTCCATTAAATTTTTTTTTTTAATATAAACAATGGTGGCTGTCAAAAAAAAACCTTGATGGATTTATTCAAACAAATTAAACACTGAAGAACAGTAAAATTTATAATGAATATGAATATTTAGCAAATTTGCAAAATGCCCCTATCTACAGTTTATTTTTCTATCTTATTAATGAGTTTATGGTCACCGAATACGTTTTTTTTTCGGAGGTAAATGTGACGTTACGTGACATTTTTTACAAGACGTTACATTGACATCTTTGCGCGGCTGAAACACAGATCGAGCGACTACATAAGACAGGATACGGCTTGTAAAGTTGTATTCTTTCTTTTAACTTACCTTCCAATGTTTAGTCATGTTTATTTTGTGCTGAAACTGGTATTAATGTGGAGGAGATTATCAGTTCACGTGCACCTCGCGCTGCTGCGTCTGTTGATCTGAGGCACTACAGCGATCTGTCACTCCTCATTAAACAGCGCCAAAACAGCATTTTTTTTGTTTGAATACTGCAATACAATGGAAAGAAATTGAGACTTTGTTTCATATTAAAAGTACCAAAGCACAATGCTTATTGCGATTTATTGGATGGGAAGTGCCCTTCAATGTTCCGTCCATTAACTGAAAACAGACTAGACTAATCGATTCTCTGTTGCAACTGTGTTAAAAAAATACAAGTCTTAGTTCATGCTAGCTCATTAAATAAAGATTAAAGGTCCCATGACATGCTGCTTTTTGGATGCTTTTATATAGGCCTAAGTGGTCCCTAGTACTGTATCTGAAGTCTCTTTCCCGAAATGCAGCCTTGGTGCAGAATTTCAGCCACAACGAGCCAGTCCCACAATGAGCTTTCCTTAGGACGTGCCATTTCTGTGTCTGTAGCTTTAAATGCTAATGAGGAGGAGAGAGGCGGGGCAAGGTGCGTCGCTCGTTTGCAAGCCATGATGTCTCTCGAGGAAGAAAAAAATATTGCGCTCGCCTCGCACGGTAGTGGCTCATTTTCTCATGGGCGGGCCAAACTATCTGGGCGGGCAAAGAAGAGAAAGGGGAGGTAACCTTTCCCCGTATGACGACATAAAGGGAAGCTTCCAGATTGGGCCATCTGAGCTTACATTTTCTCAAAGGCGAAGCAGGATACCAAGGGCTCGGTTTACACCTATCGCCATTTCTAGCCACTGGGGGACCATAGGCAGGCTAGGGGAACTCATATTAAATGTTAAAAAACCTCAAAGTAAAATTTTCATGCCATGGGACCTTTAATAACTTCTGTAGCAAATGTAGCTATTGCTCATTGTGAATGTTAATGCATTAACTAAGGTTAACTAATGAGGTCTTATTAGGCCCTTTCACACAGCTTTAGTTCCAGATCTAAATGTACGGTACTAAAGTACTGGGACGATTTTGCACGAACTATTTCCCAGTACCATTTAAAGGGTTGCATTAGCAGCGAGAGTGTGTACTAAGAAGTGACGTAAGCCGGTCGACAGCGACGTCATTTGTGACATAAATTTTTCTGTATTGCTTTATTGCATTTAAATGTTCAGTTATTTTTATTACAAGAAAAAAGTTATTAAACCTGTTATACTGTATTATGACTGCACTTTTAAAAAAAACTAAATGTCAATATCGTGACAATACCGTATACCGTGATAAAAGCATTAGCAATTAATCGCAACATGAAAATTTGATACCGGCATATCCCTAGTCTCTTATGCTCCCCAAGTCTGCATTTATTGGATTAAAAAAGCAGTTAAAAAAGTAATATGGGTAATATGATAATATTTGTATCATTATAATTTACTGTTTTCTATTTGAATATATTTTAAAAATGTAATTTATTCCTGTGATGACAAAGCAGCCATTACTCCAGTATTCATGGTCACATGATCCTTCAGAAAACATTCTGATATGCTGATTTAGTGCTTAGGAAACATTCCTTATAATTTTCAAGTCACTGCTTGATACATTTACGCTTAATATGCAGAAAACACCAAAATGCAGTCTCAGTCTGGAGCCCTCCAATGCTTTAAGGTTTTACTTTAACAATATTGACAACATTCCATGCAACCACAAGCCACCCACAAAGCCAACCCCGTTAACCACCAACAAATAAAACTAGAGACCCCTGAAATGAAAGGTTCTCACTATTGGTGCGGTGACACTCACTTTGCCGTCTCCTTTAGGATTAAGGTAGACGACGTAGTGGCCCCCATGGTTGTCTCCGCTGTGCACCAACACAGCGTGAAGAATGTAGTTGGCTGGGTCTTTAACATCTGGCTTCTGCAGAAACTCATCCAGAGGTAACTGCTCTGGGAATTCAAACCTGTGGGGCACAACATCAAGTATCAGGCTCAGCCTCCATTCCTCTAACATCATATGAGTAAAAGTGAGCAAGAGATTATGCCAGAAAGATTACAGGAGAGAGTGTATCTTAAAATGCACCCTCAAGTCCATATTCAAGTAAGTGTTCAGTCGACAAACAACATTTAGATGAGTCACTCTCAAAGATATTTTAAGAGTGTAATCTCCCTCTCTGCATGGCACATATTTATTCAGACCACCCATACATCACAATGCTCGTTTCAGCAATCACAGAATTTACTTCAAAAGAAATATTAGTGTGACTCATTACATCACAAACACATTTGTGATGTAAAACAGCAGATATTACACCCAGATTAGAAAATTTTTACACCTACAACACACATTGGGGAAGGGCGAATTTACCTGTCATTTATCTTAATATTTTGGTCAGTCTGAGGGTCGTACATGAACCTCATGAGCTGTAGGTGCAGAATAGGAGGGAAGGTCAGGAACTTTACACCCTTCTCTGCTTCCTAAAAGACAAATGAACCAGAAATAGTCAAAACTCCAGTACAGTAAATTAAAATATGTATCAGGCACAACAAGATGATATAAATTATTGTATAGAGTTAAGGCGCAGTCACATCAGCAAGACTTCAGCTAATTTTTGTTAAGTTGGTCTGTTGTCCATTGTCAATGCACCACTTGGATATCACTTTTAATAGCTGCTTTATATTGGTAAACGCTGCATATTCGCATGTTAAAAGTTCAACAAATTTGAATCCCATGTGCAATGAACATTTTCACCTTGTGTCCCTCACATGAAATTCCAGCATCTTTTGAGATGACTAAGGTAAATGTGACTGCACTTTTAGGGTTGGTTAGTATTGGAGGGTGATGTATGCAAACTCCTCACCTGTAGACCATGCTCCCCTGCATCATATTTGTTATCCCCATCCAGCTGTTCCACTGCCACATAATCCTTGAATGACTCAAAGACTGCAGGGCAAAGAAGGTGCATTAGTAACCTCAACACAAGTACAGCAGATACTGTGTGCAGTCCTACACAACATTATGAAATGGTATTGGAATGTGTTGATTTTGTCCTGGAACTCAGTTACGAGGTGTCGGAAAATGTATTCATTTCCAGACCACACTAGAATAAAGGCCTTCCTGGAACAGAAGGGAGGACAGCAAGACAGAAGATCAGAGAAAGCCACACTTACTGTTTTTCTTTCCTTTTATGCTGAGTTGGATGTCGTAGTAATCCTCTATTCTTTCTGACCGATAGTCCACATGCTTACACTGGATGTAGGACTGAAATGGAGAAAACACCCAAATGTGGTGAGGCTGAATAAATGAATCAGACGTAGAGCAAAACCACAGAGAGAGTCCGGGTGACTTACCACCATCTTCCCTCGGAAGAGCTTTGGGATTGTGCCCTCCACACAAGTTCCTTTCATCTTGTTCTCCACATTGTCCAACAGCTAAAAATGGAAAATCATACAATGGTCGGACCCAAATCACGTTCATCTAATCTGGCATGACTAATCCCCTCAATTGATCAATGAGTTAAAGGGGTCATATGATGCTGATAAAAAGAACATTATTTTGTGTATTTGGTGTAATGAAATGTGTTTATGCGATTTAAAGTAAAAAAAAATAAAAAATAACATTATTTTCCACATACTGTACATTATTGTTTCTCCTCTATGCCCCGCCTTACTGAAACACGTCGATTTTTACAAAGCTCATCGCTCTGAAAAGCGAGGTGTGCTGTGATTGGCCAGCTATCCAGTGCATTGCGATTGGCCGCGGATTGGCAACCACATGTGACGACCCCGGGATGGACTACGCTTCGTCCACAGTGAAAGCCGATCCGGCGATCCACAGCACTAAGTTGATGTATTCCCTCAGCAACCAGCACAGATCAGCTCTAGGCATGATGAAGCGATATCGTCCTCATTTGGAAGGCCAAACAAAGTAGTTTTGCTTTCACAACGAAACACACAGCGTTTTTATGACATGGCGGCAGCGGCAACAATACTACATGAGAATATTCTCACTACGTGAGAATAAAAGTTACGCCTTCTTTCTTTGCGTGAACATTTGGGCGGCGTTATGCAAATCTTCCCACATAGTGAGGTAGTTATGTGGGGGCGTGTTAGAACGAGCCGTTTTAGGTGTGCTTAGTTAACTCTTAACTTTTATAAAGAATATCTCTTTGGATTTGAGACTTTGCAACTTTACAGATCTTTATGCACCAAGAGCTTGTAACACTCCAAAGAGAAAGGAAAAATTAAAATCGCATCATATGACCCCTTTAAAAGAGAAGGATCCAAGGGGATCCATGGAGATCAGGCTACTCACCACTCGGCACAGTTCCTGTACATCATGCTGCATGAAACTGTCTAGAGTCTCCCATCTGCGGAAACAGACACACATTTCAAAATATAAAAAAAAAGGGTAAACAAACAGTCACATGACTGACTATGAATATTTATACAATGGCATTAGCACCCAAAAACAAACTCAAGTCTCTGATCTGCCAGCATAACATTTAGGTCAAATGCCCCTTAATTAAACTATTAAACAGAAAAATTAAACAGAATATCAACAACTGATCACAAAACATTTAATGACAAGGAACAACATGAAACTCACATTTCACATCTCGCACAAGAATGTCAACTGGCAGACGGGTCATGTGTCAGTGCCCGATTCATATTGCTTGTAAACTGAACATTCAAAACAAAACCTACCCAAAAGACTTCGTCAGCTTCTTTGTCCCAACAGGCTTATCACTGTGTTGGAGCTCATAGAACACCCTCTGCAGGGCGAGGGGAACGCTTTTAGAGGAATCATCTCCCTCAGTAGGCATCATATAAACTGCCTAGAAAGCAAAACAAAGCAGGTTCTGATAAATGCACAGCAATAACCTTTACTTTTCTTCTGAAAACTAAAATATTATATAATGAACAATATGCAATAAAATTTATATTACAAAAGAGAGAAAAAAAAAGTAAAATTAAAACAACTTGTATTGACCTACAGCTTACATAGTCAACTTGAAAAGTAGACTAACGTCACAAAAGCACATGCGAAAACATTTTCTACATACTACCATTCAAAAGTTGAGACAGCTTTTTTAAAAACAAAAAAGTAATTAATACTTTTAAGCAAGGACACATTAAACTGATCCAGTGACAGAAAGATTTATGTTTTAAAACATACATTTCAAATAAAAGCTGTTCTATTGGACTTTGTTCTAAAAGAATGTATTCACAAAGACGACTGTTTTTTCCATTCCAACACAACTGTTCCTTGAGCACCAAATTAGCAATATTACTTCTGAGGGATCATGTGACACTAACAGGGGTTAAAGCAAAAAAAAATATTTTTGACTGAATTTTTCCTCAGCCAAACCCCATTCCACTGCCACACCTGTCACACACCCAGTTTAAGAGCAGTGTTTTCTTGTAATTAGGAGCGCTTGTCCTCCTAATTTAAAGGATACATATTCTGCCCCCATTTTCCAATAGTACTGTAAGTCGTTGGTGTCCCCAGAATGTGTCTGTGAAGTTTCAGCTTAAAATACTCCACAGATCATTATATAATTTTGCCTATTTTGAGTGGAAGCAGAAACGAGCTGTTTTTTCGGGCCTGTCTCTTTAACGCAAATGAGCTGCTGCTCCCCGCCCACTTTTCCAGAATAGAGCTGCACCATTACAGCTCGTACCTGCTAAAAACATCTGTTTTTGGTTCTGATTATCATGTTTATCGCGTTGAAATCATGTGTTTTAAACCATATGAGTGTAAACTTCTGATATACGGTTTTCTGAGAGCACACACCCGAAGCACATGGAAAGAAAGCTGCCACCAGCATGTGAGTACTAAACTAAGTTCTCATTCACCCACAAGTTTACGTCACAACACTCACTATTACAAAAACATCGGTTATGTCTGGGAAGGTAACAGCTTGGAATAAATTGCTTTTATTTTAGATTTTGTGGCAGCAGCAAGATACAGTATATAAATATTAATCCTCGGCCTCTGAGGCTGGAACTCTAAAGTGTTCTGGTGCTCCTCTTGCAGCCAATACAGAACAGTTTAATGTTGCTCAAACTTTCGCCATGGCATTAGAGCTGGTATACCGTATCGCGTGCGCAAACACAATGATCGGCGCCGGGGGGGTTGGAACTTACCGAGTATGGGCGGAATATTATAATGAGATCCCCTTTACCAAGTCACCAGTCGCGAATCGTACGCGCTCGTTTTCCCTTAGACCTTGCAGAAAAGGCTTACCAAAACAAAGTTACTGGGTTCATCTTTTTCATGTTTCCTTGGTTGGTAGATGCACCGGGGACCTGATTATTATAGCACTTAAAACCTGGAAAATTTGTTTTTCATGATATGTCACCTTTAAAAAATTTAGGAGCACCTTCTGATCAAAAATTAGCCTTCCTAATATGAGGTGACATTTGACTCAGTGATTTACAGTGACGTTCTTTTTACCTTTGTAATGGCATTTTTTCTAATTTTATTGAAAATGTGTGCACTGTTTCCTAGGATTTTTTCCAGCTGTGGTGGCAGGACTATTTCTCATGTACCACGCCCCCTCCACACCCAAGAATCGGTTCACTCAAATTTATTTATTTTACCAAAAAAAAAAAAAAGACAAGTAAATAGTAAATAATAAAAAAAGAACAAATAAATGAATGACAATCAATAGCACAAACAAAAACAATAAGATACAAATTAAATTAAGCTGCAAGCAGCGATGAACGGGCCCTCGCACCCGGGCTCACCGCCAGCTGGTGGCTTTAGGAAAACAGCAAACAGTGGGCAATATGTAATAAGTGGTAAATATAGGAAGAATATGTCAAAGTCATTTATATGTGCCAATCTTCCTGCTGCCAGCTGGTGGCGCTATGACTATAACTGGATTTTGGCATGTAGATTTCTTCAGTCCAGCACTTTTATCAAACATATGAAATTTGGTGCAGATTGAACATGGTATGTTTGAGATAGTATAAAGCATGACGTGTCCTATTCCCAACAGGTGGCGCTATGATTATAACTGAATATTGGCCTTTAGATTTCTTCAGGCCATGAGTCTTTCCAAATATGTGAAGTTTGGTGCAAATTGGATATTGTATGCTTTAGTTAGTGTAAAACAAGCCATTTCCTGTTGCCAGCAGGTGGCGTTATGATTATAATGGAATATTGGCCTTTAGATGTGTTCAGGCCAGGACTCTTATCAAACATGTGAAGTTTGGGGCAGATCGGACATTTTATGCCTGAGTTACAACAAAAACTTTTATTCCCATGGCTAGACATTGAAATTTGCCACGGCGCCATGGACACATTCTTTAAAACGAAAAACTCACGATCTTCACTTTAACAATCGCAAAGACCTTTAGAATTATACTGAGAAAACCATTTTTTTAAGGCATTACCCTTTCTAGTAGTTCGTTAAAGCGTAAAACATGTCACTTCCTGTTGTCAGCAGGTGGCGCTATGACTATAACTGAATATGGGCATGTAGATCTGTTCAGGTCAGGACTCTTATCAAACATATGAAGTTTGGGGCAGATTGGACATTGTATGTCTGAGTTATAGCAACTTCCTTTTTCATGGCGAAGCATCGAAATTTGTTAGGCCGCCACGGACACGCCCGTCAACGAAAACTCAAGATCTTCGCAATTTAACAATCGCAAAGGCCTTTCGATTACACTGACCAGGTTTGGTGTTGAACTGAATTAATCTCTAGGAGGAGTTCGACAAAATACAACGTCTGAAAATGGCAAAGCGACAATTTCTGCAGAGACTGCAAAATACCGACGTCCTGTTTGGGGATTCGGATTTCGTACCAAGAGACTTTTTTGTAGGTATTGGTGTGTTACATGTGTGTACCGGTGGTTATGTTGACGGAAGTTGCCTATTTCAGGCGCTGCGTAATTCATTGGGCCTTGTGCACCCATGGTACGGCAGCAAAGTTCCTTGATTATTACGCCGGAATGAGAGTATAGTTCCTAGCCATATCAGCCTACAAAATAGCAACTTTTCATTTCCCGTCAGTCTTAGTACACGATGTAACAACAGAAGAGTCAAGTAGTATAAATAGGAAAAATATAGATATTCTTTGGTCATTTTTGAGCGAGATGCTAACGGTCTAATCAGATTCAATTATCTATGGTAAGCTAGAGCTAAAAGTGCTACCGCCAGACTCGGAGATCGGCTGAATGGATTCGAAAATGGTAAAACTAAACTGTTTAACTCTAGGGGGAGTTGGAAAATGAGCCCATTTTCAAAAATAGTGGAGTGTTCCCTTTAAAGCTGAACTTATATGCTCACAATGACAACTAAATCTCCACAGGTGGCGGTCAAGTCACTATGGCATCACTGAATCAGTCTTCAATTGAATTCTTTCGAACCTCTGATCATCAGGAATGAAGCAAGTGACTGGCTTTATGAATGGGTAATCATGAATCACTGACTCACTAGATTCGTTCAAAAACACACTTTCATTGACTGAATTAAACACCGCTGTGTTTGCTTTTAGAATAGTGCAGCGGCTGAGCTGTTACTATATTTGGAACTATTTTCGGTGAAGACATAGAGCAAAATAGGCAGTACTTATTGATTAAAACAAACAGTTCAATAAACATCACTTTGCAAACTCCTTATAACTAGTAAAAAGTGTCCCGTTCCTTTCGGATCTGTGGGCACACAAAAAAATTATAGTGCGGAGGGAGTTTCTCAAGACCAAAAGCACTTTCAATTATCACTTTTGTCCCTCGTGTTATAAGCGCGGAAAACTAGTAGAAGTGTTATTATGCAAAATCCCACGCCGGAATGCAATTCTGCGCTGGTTTCTCTGTTAAGAACCCTACTGTGAATGATGCATCACTATTTGTCACCGGGTTGGGTGGGGGTAGAACTGCCGCCGTTGCGGGGATTGTTTTTTTGGTACAACAATGTGCTACGTGTTTCTTTTCCCCTCATTTTTTCCAGTTGACGGAAATCCTTTGTAGACTCGCTGCAATTAACGGAAATCTGTTGTAGCGACGGAGAACTTTAATCCCTGCACTAAAGACAGGAGTAGGGTTGGGCATCGTTTGAATTTTAATCAATTCTGATTCCGCTTATCGATTCCCAGTTTCGATTCCAATGTGATTAAATAATGATATCAGACATTTATCCTGTATCTCTGTTTTGCAAACCATTTATTGGAGCTGAAAATCATGAACACAAATCAACAGGCTACCTAAAAACTGGACTCTTTAAGAGCCGTTTGAGTGCGCCAAATAGAATTGCATGATTCTGGATAAATTTAGTTTTTCTTTTTCTTTTTTTTTCCCCAATGGAAGTTGTGGTTCTCATGATTCTGAAGAAAAAACATTTAGACAACTAAACAAAATCACATGTCTTTTATGAATTAATGATTAAATGACTCACTCAATATTTACTTGTTTCATTACTGGATGAATTAGCGTTCTTGAACGAATCTCTTGTATTTGTCTTTGAATCATACATTTTAACAGCCCCTTTTCGCCCACCTACTGGCATAACAATGTAATTGACAAATCTTCATTTGAAGTGTCAAATTACTCTCAAAAGGTGATTTACTCTATTTTAAATGCTACCATATACTTCGTACACACGGTTTATATCTGAACTATAAACTTTTAACGCAGTACTTCTGTGATTTGAATGTTTGCAACACAGAAATAATGATACTGTGTGGCAGAAAAGACTGTGAAGCCGTTTCATTTTCATTCGTGGCAGATTTAAAATGTTCCAATCACCACTGGTGGTTATCGACGCTGCACCTGACGAACCAATGTCACAACTTGATCGCACGTCAAGGTTGAGGATGAAACAGACGAACATTGTAATTTAGGAATAGAATCAATTTGGTGTTCGCGAAATTTAACGATCTATTAAATTAATGCTTTGTCCTTTTGGTGGTGACACCTCTCCTTTTGTGCACATATTTAGCTATCCCAGATATTATACTTACTTTGTTTTGCATCTTATCGCAATTGCCAAACTTTGGAGTGGCTTAGATGAGCGAGCAGTCTGGCAATCGCGATGTCCGGCCCTCACAGATACGAAAAAAGCGTCAAAGGGAATCGCTAGCGAATCGAATTTTAAATTTGACAACAATAGAGATTCTGTAAAAAAAAGAATCGGAATCGATTTCCAACCCTAGACAGGAGTAATGCCATTGCCGGAATAATTATAAATAAATAAACAAACAAGCAAACAAATGTATGTAACTCGAAAAGAAAACATTTAAAAGTAGTTTTCATACTGTATGATTTACTGATTGATTTGGTAAGCATAAGAGATTTTATTTTTTTAAATACTGACCCCAGACTTTTGAATAGTAGTGTATAAAAACTGCCATGATTGTATTGTTCTATGTTCTTATTCATAAAAACAAGTGGTGAAAGTTATAGCCTGTTAATAACAGGGCTTGCTGTGGAGAAAATGTGCTCTGCCAGCACATGGACACACTGATACCAGTTATGATTATCAAGATTTTCTCTTATTTCACATTTTCTTTCCAGCATAAAGTGGATCCCCATCCGGAGACATGTACGACTCTAATAGGAACCAAATATTACCAATAAAAGACTCAAAATATTGCCACAGTTGGCTGCACCAGAACACAAACTACATCTCAACATAATGCATCCATTTTGGTAAGGTGAGGGATGCAGTTGGAAAGTAGGTTATTTCATTGGATCTTACAGCAAGGAAAATCAATTTGCAGAATAGGAATTGTTTTTAATATTCATTAAACTGTACCCATCCAAAAGTCATCTGCTTATCTGTACATACTGCATTCTGTAGGAATATTGCAAAACATCTTCTGATTCTGATATTGAAAGGCAGATGTCTCACCCTCCGAAGCTGGTTTGTGAAGAAGAGAGTCTGTAGTAAGCTGTTCATGTAACACGTGGCTCCTTGATTCTTCAACCCCACGTAACCAGTGTGTTTCTTTGAATCCCAGCTGTAAGTAAAACAGTGACATCAGCTACCTTTGCAAAAGCTCATCAACTTTGAAAACATAAGCCACTAAGAAATGACTTACGCCACACCGTGAGGAGCATCAGCTTGAACGTAGACCTCAAAAGTGACCTTATCATCCTCCACAAAGCCCCGTTCTGGATCGGTCACATCCTGAAATCAACCAACATCAGCTAATTAGCTCCGTTCACCTCTGATAACACCAGCTCAGCAGAGACATTCATACAAAACATGTAAACTTACACTCCATGACATGAAGTTGGAAAAGCCCCAGTCGTTTTCCTTGTGGAAGAACAGGTGACTAATGCGGCGGCTAAAGGATTTCTCATCGTCTTTGTAGTTGATTATTTTGAGCATGGCTTGAGCATGACATGACCAGGACCTTCAAATGAGGAGGAATCAAATTAGGTTTGGTTTAAAAACACCCAGAATAAAGAAACCTGCTCAATATTTTGAAAAAGCCAAAGTGTATTAACGTTATTAAATTAACTTTTTAAAGTCCATTATTGCAAGGTCATCACTGAAATTGCTATACCAGAAATGATCATGGCAGTGATTGCTTACGTAGAGTCTGACTCAGCATTGCACTGAAGGAAGAAACCAACGCTCTTCTGGTGAGGTCTGTCTGGGTAAAAGCGGGGCATCACCATGATCTTCCAGGGCAGATTTCTCACGAAACAGGGTGGGCTGAGAACAGACTCACTCAGCCTGCTAAAGCGCTCCACCACAAAGCGGAAAGTGGCTTCAGAGCGCCAGCTTGTGTCTATTAAGAAGTGTTATATATACATATAAAAAAAAGTTACATATGCAGATGTTCTTTCATAACTTGAAAAATGTAAATAAATGTGTAAAAATGTGCATGGTACTGCGCTTCAATGTGTTTCTTACCATCCTCCATGTCCTCCTCGGTGTTGTTGTGTCCATCCGCCATAGCCACGTTCCCATTGATGACTGGATTCTGGGGAATTCTTGGAGGATCATCTGGGTCCCCAGCTGAAAAAAAAAAGTCAAAACGGGAAATTCCCTTGTCAACTGGTTCCATGCCATAAGATTTCTTGGAATCTCACTCTGATTATTGTGCCACAGATCCACTGTGCAACAGGTAAACAAATGCATTCAGGAGCATCTTTCAGCAAAAAACGAATCATGATCAATCAGAATTTAGCATGTGTAGCTCTACACAATTACTTACTTCACATACCCTTATATATACACGTTTTACTAAAGGGAAAAAAAGACACCACAACTCTAAACCACTGAGAATTAAGTGACAGAGCAAAATCTGCATCTATAACCATCAAAGATTCTGAAGCACTACTGAAGGCATCTGAAATTATGCTCACAACAGTCCAAGGTAGTCTATAAACACTATGTTAAGATGATGTAAATATCATATTTACTAAAGCACACACCACAATGTCATAATTACAAGTGGAAAACTCTAGATTTACTTTGAACCCGAGTTTGTGAGTTGGGGGCGTGTCATGAGAAAATTCTGATACCCGAGTTTCCGAAATGGACAGGCCATAACATTTAAACACTGCACAGGAGAAAATGATTGCTGTAGTGAAATTTTTATTCATTTTCCCCCACAATATCTACACGGCTTTCTCTTGCCATTACAGGCATGTATATTCTCTAAATAAATAACCATTTGATGCATATTCACATTCATTTGCCTGAAAGTCCAGGATCTCTTAATCTCCAGAATCCAGATAGTGTAGATAATGTATAAATGGCAATTAATGAATGAGATGCAACTTTTTTTTTAATTTAAAATCCATTGGATTTGAACTAAACCGCTTAGAAACATTTTGCCTTTAATAAGATTTCCCCCCAAAATAGGCAATGAGTCTGGTGTCCTGCATGATTCCTATTCTTTCAGACAACAAAGCACTTGAACATGGCCACTTTAGAAGTGGAGAGTAGGACATTTGCAATAGCACGTAAAGACAGCATAAAACGCATGTAAAAACATAAACAGGTTCTCTTCCTAAGTGGGTGGTTCTTGGCTAGAAAAAAAGATGCAGCAATGTGAACCAGACATTTTGCCGTTCAGTGAAAGGCCTGAATGAGTGAGATTAAAAACAGGCCAACCTGCATGCTTCATAGCAGCACGCAGCGCTTCGTTCGCGCATTCCTAGGCCTGTGATATGATATGTGGTGTGATGATTATGTGCATGTCTTGATGGTCTCCGGACAGCAGCATCAGAAACGCCCCCACACGTGCACTGCAGAACTTTGATGAAACGCAGCGCGAAAATTAGCGTCAGAAACGCACCGAGTAAGAAATCGCAACCATGTTCCGAGGCCTTTCAAGTGCTACCACCGCGATCGCGGGTGAGCACGAGCCAAAAAAACAGCCAAGCAAGCAGCAATCACTAAAAATGGCGAGCGGTACCACAGCATGACTCGTTATACAATGAAGAAGCAGAAAATCCCCACGCGCTGGCCTTGACGCACAGTCATTGCGATGCCTAAAACATATCAAATCTATATTTACTACTGACAGCATAGGTACTCACCCCATATTATTAACAATAAGGGTGTCACTGAGAAAAACACTCTACGTTAATGACTCGTTTCTGAGTTGATCCGCTCGTTTACCCCCTCCCCCTCCACACACATATAACGCTAGCCGCGCTGCTAACGTTTCCCTCCGCAAACCGAGCTCTTATTCTCGGAAAACCGTGTCATCCGACACTATCCGATGAGCAAATTAATTACTTGGTTCGCGGATCCTTTGGTGAGCCATCACGCGCCGTCACCCAGATATAAACAAACACCGACGCAAGCAGGCCTCGCAGAAACCGATCCGTGCAAAATACGGTCCACCATCTTGGAATAAAACTGCCATCCACTCCCCCTAATCGAGCTGCACAACTTCCTATGCGGAATGCATCCGAAGCCAATAACAACAGGAACACATTAATAAGACATTGCAACAGCTAAATGCAATTTAACCGATTAGGCATCGCACAGAAAGCCTGCCATCGTGTATGTAGTCCAGGAGCGACTTATAGTTCAAAATGGTGCTGTTGTCCAGCAATCATCATCTGATGCGGTTTATCTGCCTCCATTAGCACTCAACAGTTAAAAAACACGGTGGCGGGACACGAGAATTTGCTGACAATGGAGGAAAGTCATTCAATGAAGCAGCAACTAGTTTCAGGAATGTCTAAACAAGCAGATGCTCTGAAAAACCACTAAACTGCCAGATTAAATCGTGAACTAGGATACATGGCCGGTTTAGAGCTCTTGCAGGACCGTTTCGACAGCAAACGTTTCCCTGTCGTTTCAATCACAATTTACAGCACAAACAATACACCGTCGACTTACATGTATCCATTCTGCACGCGAACACGGGCTCGTTCGTCCAAATAACTAGCTTATTTGTGAGCATTTGCCCCTGGATGCTTTTGAGAAGTTGCCCACGGGATCTACAGGTGTAACCGAGGGGCTCCTTACATAATCAGATGAAAAACTGACACAGTTCGGTAGATAGAAGAGCTTAAAGATGGGCTGCGCCACGTTAATTCAGGCAGCACATAACTAGCCAAACGCTAATAGAAGACAATCCAGCTCAAATAACTATCACAAACAGCATTAAGTAAATCAAACGCTGTGTGATTTTTAACAACAAAGTAGCAGGGTAATGTGACTCAAATGAGTATGTAAATAAAATAAGACGTACTTTTTGCTGACTGGTTAAACGCCTCATGCAGCGAGGTAACGCATAGTTAACGGTTAGCTGCTGGCTAGCTTAACAAGCTATTGGGGTCAAAACATGCGACAGAGTGGCTTGCTATTGAACAGATAAACAGTTACAGATCTGGATTAGAGTGTTAACGTTAGCTGTGATGTTAAATGAAAGGCTGTGAGCTTTTAATTTTGCACGAGGCCTTGACGTACCCTCCATCTCCATGTCCTCGGGCTCGCTGAGCTGCTGCTCGCCTGCTTTCTGCTGCTGCTGGGTGTGATGGTGGTTCATGTCGGCGGCTGTTAGGATGGGATGGTGCCTGGGCTCTTTGTCTCCCTCGGGCCGGTCTGGTGGCGGTTCCGCGGGCAGAGGCTGCTGGGGAGTCGGAGGACGCGGAGGTGGGGTAAACAGGTCGAGCCTTTGCGGCTGGGCCTGCGCTAAGACGACCTCGGCCTTGTCTGCTGTCAGCGCCGGGGATGGAGGAAGGGAGGCCGGTGGGTGAACAGGCAGAGAAACACGGACGTATTTGCTCGCTATTCGCCCAATCTCGGCGCCTGGGTGAAGGGATGCTAAGGTTAGTCGGTGGCCTCGGGCTTCTGCTTAACGAAGGCCCGATGAATGAAACCCCGGCTTTCCCCCGTAGAAGTGTGGGGCGAATGCAACTCACAACAACCTGCAGCCGGGGAAAACACAGATATAGCCCAGCTGAAGCTAGCTAAAGTGATAAAATAAGGAACAGCGCGACTCGTGCGCCTCCGAGAGGTTATTTTAAATACAACTTTGCCTGCAATATTTCCAGTCCGTGTGCTCCTCCGATTGTCCCTCTTCTGGGGGGGAGCGAGGAAAAAACCTATCCATTCAAACCAGACTCTAATGTGAAATCGCACTAATTTAGAAGTTCAAACTCACAAAGATGCCCACGTTTCGCCTAGCCGTTATCACAAGTGAAACTAACCTGAACATCTAACGCTCGATTTCACCCCGAAGCTGCATCCCAAAAGGCTATTCAAAGGAGAAACGGTAATTTTGCCCGGTCACGGCCAGAACCTCTCTTACCCGCTCCCGTGGTTTATGATGTTCAGTTGGTAAAACTCAAAATGGCGGTCGCGCTGCTCTCTGAAATGTCACATCCGCATGGAGACCCAAACAGTGGCGCACACCGCGAGCGCCATAAACACAAACGCTGCCTCGCGACAGAGTTTACTGAAACTTAGCGGTCTCATCCTATATATTTTGTTGTTGTTTAAAATTCTGTTGTGTTATATTTTTTATTACTGATAGCAGTACCCCTATCGGTTATGCAGTATGTGTTGTATACAATTACGGAATTGTAATTTATTAGTTTTTTTTAGTAATTATTTAGCAAAACTTGCTTATTGATTCTTCTCCAAACATTTTCTTTATTTAGCTAATTAACAGCAACATTTCCACTTTCAAAGCAATGGGAGTTAGATGGTCGATATTTAATTGGTTTTCTCATTATTTTGTCAAAATGAAAAAATTTTGTTGTTAAAAAAAAAAAAATCTCATACCAGCTGATACTTCACATAAATTAAAATATATGCCTATAATAAACTTAAAAACAAACAAACAATAATAAATACGAAAATGTATATTTTAAAGAAATGGAAGGAAATTAAAGTCATTTTAAAATGAAATATTTTGTATTAACAATACACAAACCAGAATGCAAACATGAAAACACAGCCTATCAGCTCAACTTCCCCATATACCCTTCCTCCCTCTACATATAGCAAATCAACAGAAAACCAAAGCCACAGGAATTATAAAACATAAATCCCAGCAATCAAGAAAGTGTAAGAAAAATGAATAAATACATACATTTAAATAGGCCTAAATAAAAAGTGTTAAGGCTGATCCATGATCGTTGTTTTGTGCAATATACTTGAAGATCTTCTCAGCAGTTATAATGTAGATCTTTAATGTAGAGATTTGTTTCTAAGCTCACCCGAGCCGTGGATATGATGTCCCGAAGTTGTATTAACAACTTGTTCAGGCTATGTGGTGGAAGCCAGTGTTGTGCTATAAGAGTTTTGTTTTGCAGACATAAGTTAAAATGATATCTTTTGATAAGGTTTCACAGCTGCTCCAATGATTTGTCAAAATCAGTTTGTTTGTTTTTATGAAAATGTAGTAAAAAAGAAAGAAAAAAATCCATAATTTTCCCGAAGGTCCATCGTTTTGTAATTCACTTGACAAAGCCACACAAGCTCTTGTGTGATGTGTTTAATAGTTCTCCATCATTTTAAGTAATCGGAAAGGAATAATTTGAGATTATTTCCCTTATTTTAGCTACATTATTTGTTGCTGCTGCTGCATTTAATACATGTGCATTATGCAAAATACATTAATACTGTAAAGATTTATTGTTTTGTGACCATTCGATAGATGAAGCTCAAAATCAGTTGGAAACCAGACTTAATCCATTCTTTGACACAATGCTGGATTTATCAATATTTATTGTAATAAATATTGAGCATTAGGCCTATTTGTATCTGATAGATTTGACCATAGCTTATTCTCTGGCATGACCGTGGTGTTGATATTTTTTCAGTCAGCTTTTTGCTGACTAAGAAGAGTCTACACAGCATTGGTAAGTCAGCATGGGAGGTGTGTGTGAGGGGGTTTGGGAGGTGAACTTAATTGCGCAAAATTATTGGCAAGGAGGAGAAGCAGCTGGGCCTTCTCTGCATAAGGTAATAAATAGTCATTCATGTTTTCAAAAAGGAGTCAACTGCAACTAATCTGACATTCGACAAAAATGGTGATCTGTATTCTGTAATGGCTGCCATATTGTTAATACATCAGCATGAACAAGATGTTTGTGTTCGGTTTCAAATTAACATTTATCTCAGCCAAATACTATTTCAGCCTTTTATTTTTAGCAAAATCCACATCAAGGGAACAATCTCATCATGATTCATTGATTTACTTTTTATGCAGTGAAGTGCCTTTTGTATAAAAGAGGACAAAATTACTTGATTTCACAATAAAAGCTCATAGTGATTCCTCAGGGGTGACTGTGCATTATTGCAGTTGTTTCACACCTGGAGCCCCAGTGCTTTCAGTGTCTTTGCATTAATTCCATATTCTATTTTCTACATCAATGCAAACTGATTAAAGAATGGACAGGTGTTGCATCTACCACTATGATAAATGCAAACCAAAGGGTGGAAATGTGTGGCGTAGCTAAATTGTAAAGTTGACAGCTGTCTCCACATTGCATTATCTTTAATATTGCCTTATTCAACAATGTGTACATTGCAAGTCAGAATGAGATAGTGGATAGTTTTTTTTCAATAATAATTTGCACAACCCTAAATAGGATGAGATTTTCTTTAATAGCTACTTTACAAAAACTTATGCATGTATATTTTATAATTCTATATATTTCCTGGGAGTCAACCCCATGACCTTAGTGACCTATAGCACCAAGAACAAAGTGGTATTTTGAATATTGGTGTATTGGTATTTTTCAATGGCATTTGGATTTACTTACAATTGCTTTTAAGCATGCTTTCTACACCAACCTTGTTTGAGCAAAATTCCTCCACTCAGCAAAAGCAGACCTTGTCTGCATTCTTTGAGTTTTCAGCTAAGCATGCATTGTTAACTTTACTTACAAAAATGCACATGTGGGTCAGATATACCCAGTAAAAGGGATAGCCTATTGTTATGCAACACATATTTTGTCAATGAAAATCATTTTTACTATATGCCTGTGTGTGCATGCACTTGTGTGTTTGTATATCTGACACCAAGTAGACAGTTACAGTATCTGATCAAAAGATCAGCTAATTTAGGGCTAACTGATGCAGCTTCTAACCTACCACTTACTCAGATAGGCCTCGTGCTATGACCAGTACAAGCTGCTAACATTTAATCATTTGATTTTAATGTTATAAACAAATAAAGGAAAATTAAGATTGTTGTTTAAATCTTTAGGCCAATATTTATACTAAAAACTAGAGATGGGCAGATGAAGCTTTTGAGGCTTTTTCCTGATTGTACCAAAAACACATTCAAAGCCTCAAAGGCAGACCCTACCAGTGACATCTAGTGGTTAGTTGCAATTATAGCAGCCACGTTCAAATTATTCACACATCTCGTTGATTCCAGTTTCAACACAAAAGCAATTACTCAGCATTAGCAGCTGTGTCTTCATTCTGAGAATCATTGTCCACACATGAACGTGTTACTATGAAGCAGGGAGGGACAATGAATGAAGCCGCGCCAAAGATTCAAATCAGTCACCTCGCTTCAGGTGTTGACAGTCTTTCGAACCAGTCTGCTTCAATAGAGCAAAACAGGCTTCGGAGCCTCGCGGTGTCAAACGTCCCATCTCTACTACAAACATTTTCTTTTGTTTGGGTTTAAAACATGGCAGGAAGATTGAATTATATGGTTTTTAAAAAATCATCAACAGGGAAAAATACAAATGCTACAAAAATAAATATAAACGTGTACGTTAAAAGGCTAACCTTAGCATGTAAATGTGCACGGCAGGACATACAGTATATTAGGCGACTTATTTAGTGTGCGACTTTTTCTGAGAGCAATAGCGTTGATCCGGGCATGCGCAAAACAAAACGGGCGTGTTTTAAATCAGATCCTCCCAAATGTCTGAAACTGCGCAGTGCGCAGGGCAAAAGCGGCCCTCTAACCGGGGTAGGCAGCGACAGTCTTGGGTAATTAGATTTCGGCGTCCAAACAGTTCACTTCATTTCGTTTTAATTCAAACCCGCAGATCCAGAACTAAGGATATTAACCGACGTTTATCTGGCGGTGTGTGGTTTCAAGAACGCGAGTCAACCCACGAGAGCAAGAAATCACGAGCAGAAGTTCACCGAAGTTTCTCCGTATTCATCATGGAGGAGAAGAAGGAGGAGGAGGAGATCCACGAACACGGACCCGAGCACTGGTTCTCCAAATGGGAGCGCCAGTGCCTCGCGGAGGCCGAGAGGGAAGAGCCGAGCGAGGAGGAGGTGGAGCAGAACCAGGAGAAACTCTGGCACCTCTTCCAGAATTCCGCTACGGCGGTGGCGCAACTTTATAAAGGTCTGTACGCAGAGAAAGAGACCCCACCAGCGGCCCTCCGACTTCCAGCAGCTCAGCTAAAGAAACCGTTCGCTCTAGAGAAATATCTCGTAAACCCGTTGTTTCTAGAACGGACCGCACGTTCCGACCTAAAAGCCCATACTGGTCTCATTTGGCCACTAAAGTGACAAAAGCAGCGTTTTATCTTTGTTTTTCACCGTGTGAATGAGAACTAGCTTTAGCTGCGCCGGTCTGGCTGTGTTTGACAGTTTGTTCGTTGTTATAGTGGCCTTGCTAACCGGCTAGCCGGCTAGTTAGCCACTTAACATGAGTTTTTTGTAACTCTCGGTTAAACCGTCTGTACTGGAAAAGCTTATTTTTTTGAGTGGAACGCATTTACGTGTTATAGGCTTATACAATTACGCATTTTGACACAAAGCTCTGCCGGTTAGTGAGCTAGCTTATGTCCTTTTGTGGCCGTGTTTCAAAACCAAGTGTACTTAACTGTCTGCCATTGTGCAAAAGAGGCACGTTCGAACGCACCTATGTGACCCTAATATGTTGTCCGTGTAGGAAGGACACTAGGGTTTGACACAGCCGCTGTCTGGTTAACATAGGCGATATTTGAACTCGCTCTTAAATGGATAGTTAGTTTACCCAAAAATTATTGCGCATATTTGTCTCAACATTTAGTGATATGGTGGTTATTGTTTGTTTAAAATGCAATAGAATTAGCCTTTAAATGTGGTGGTGTAATAGATATAATTATATATTATATATATATAGATAGGTAGTTATATATAGACCAAGGATGGTTATTGTTTGGTTTTTTCACGGCGGGACGCCTCCCCCCTCCCCCCCACCCCTGTCCACTAAAAACAACGAAAATGCTCTTTAGATGAATATTATCTTGTTGCTAACTACTAACAAATGTTGTTTCAGACCATTATGAGAATCTTTGTGGATACGTAAAAGAATGTTAGGTTGGTGCAGCCCCGTTATCATTCACATTCATTGTATCCTTTTCGATACAATGAATTTGCATAATGACCTAGCTAGCTAGAAGAACGATCTTAAAAATGTATCTTGGCATGCTGATGTGCAAATGTGTAAAATGGTGAGTGCTTCTTATTTAAGCAATACTTTAGCTCTTTTATGCTTCGCACTTAATGATCTTTTTTTTTTTTTTTTTTTTATTTGTTTTTTTAATATGTTGACCAGATTTTGCATTTGTGGGTTTAAATTCCATTGTCAAAACCAGTGGAAATTCAATGTGTATTGTTTACACGGTTATAAAAAGTATTTCTATGTGTTTCCTAATACTTAGTGTAAAGGTTAACAATAGAAATCCTATCTGAATGCTTTTCTGGACCTATTTTAGTAATCTTTGCTGTCTTTAATGCCATGCGAGCGTCCCTGATTTTACTCTTGTCTTGCAGATCGAGTCTGTCATCAGCAAGGACTGTCATTGTGGTGTCCATTTCAGAACGCTGCAACAGCAGTGACTAATCTTTACAAAGGTATCTCATTATTACATATTTGAGTTTGCACATATCTAGAACCCAACACTGTTGAGTAAATTGAATACATAATTACTTCTGACTGTGATCTGTTCAACAGAGAGCGTTGATGCACACAAGAGGAGCTTTGACTTAGGAATCCAGATTGGTCATCAGCGACGTAATAAAGATGTTTTGGCCTGGGTAAAAAAGCGAAGGAGAACTATACGAAGGGAGGATTTGATAAGTTTCCTATGTGGTAAAGCGCCACCACCAAGGACTTCTAGAGCAGCCCCCAAACTGACTGTCATGTCTCCTAACCGACCACCTTCATCAGACACAGTATCATCTGAAGAGACTGATTTACAGCCCTTCTGTGAGGCCATAGCACTACATGGTAAATATTACTGCTCGCTCATAGTTAAGATACAGCTGACTGAACATGATTGTGTATATCAGTGCACATATTTGTCTTAACATTTAGCAACTGCACTTTGTAGTTTATATATGGTGGTTATTTTAAATGCAATAGTATAGTATTAACTTGATATACAATAATTTTTTTCTCTATAAATTCGTTGTATAGAGCTAATATTATTGGATGCTATATAATGGTATATATTTTACGTTATATATACACACACACTAGGGCTGGACAATAATTCAATATCAATATGTATCATGATATAATTTTTTTCAGTAACGGTGGTATGATTTTTAAACACATTTCCGATATTTCGATACACATTACCAGTGTTTCCCATACATTGATATATTTGTGCTGTTTGATTTCGTTGAATAAACATGAGCACTGCGCATTTCAAAATCAAAACAGGTCGGAGGTGTTTTATATCAGAATCAGAATCAGGTATGTTTACACGTATGAGGAATTTGTTTTCGTGACAGAAGCTTCCACAGTGTAGCAATGACAGTGACGGAACAAAAAAACACAGATAATAAAAATTATATGAATGTATCTCTGAAGGGAAAGGACTGTCTTCAGAAAAGTTTCGATGACATTTTTCATTTGTATCTGATAAAGTAGCATTCATGAGGGGAGCTGCTTTGATTACAGTCGTTACTGGGGAAACCGCTACTGTCTGTGGTTTTATCACTCTAAAAGCGCCTCCTGCTGGCAGAGAATGAATTTCCATTTTTCAATAATAAGCCCGTCCTCCAGCAGCAACATGTTTTTGTTGTTGCTCAATTTTTTTTGCTTTCTGCAGCAACTGAGCACTTTTCATATTCTTTCTACTGGCTGAAGCACATTTGTTTCAATCTATAAGAATAATCAGCCTACACTACCAGTCAAAAGTTTTTTAACAGTAAGATTTTTTATGTTTTTTAACCAAGCCTGCATTTATTTGATCCAAGTACAGCAAAACAGTAAAAAGTGAATTATTTTTACTATTTAAAATTGTAATTATTTTAAATCTTCAGAAATCATTCTGATTTGCTGATTTCAATAGTAAAACACGTTAGTATTTTGTTTCAGGATACTTTGATGAATATAAATTTCAAAAGAACATTTATCTGAATAAAAAGCTTTTATAACATTATACACTATTCTATTCAAAAGCTTGGAGTCAGTATACATTTTTTTTTGTGGAAATTATAGAAATGTTATTTAGCGCTGCAATTTTATTTGATTTATAATACTTTTATTTAGCAAGGATGCTTTAAATTGATCAAAAGTGACAGTAATTTTACAAAAGATTTCTATTTCAGATAATTGTTGTTCTTCTGAACTTTCTATTCATCAAAGAAACTTGAAAAAAAATCTACTTATTTGTTTTCAACATGTTTTTGATCCGCAATGTCTAGAATATTAGAATGATTTCTAAAGGATCCTGTGGACTGGAGTAATGATGCAAAATTCAGCTTTGCATCACAGATATAAATTACATCTTAAAATATATTTAAATAGAAAAAGTTCATTTAAATTGTAAAAAAAAAAATCTAAATGTATTACTGTTTTTGCTGTATTTTTTGATCAAATAAATGCGGCCTGGTGAGCAGAAGAGGCTTCTTTAATAAACATTCAAAACCTTACTGTTCAAAAACTTTTGACTGGTATGTATTTCCACCTATAGTTTGATTATAAGGTAAACATTAAATTATTGGTGCTGGTTTTTTTTTTCTTCTTTTCTTTAAATATTATAATATTTATAGGAGGATGTTTCATAGACTTAGAAAATTCATTTTTCAAAGTTTTAGGTACAAACATCTGTTGTTGGCTTCTTGCAGATTTTATGATGTTTTTAAAATTAGTGTTCGATATCGTATCAACCGAATTTAAGAAATATATCGTGATATAAATTTTGGCCATATCGTCCAGCCCTAACACACACACAAAAATATAAGATCATTACACACACAAACTGACACTACGTTGGGTGGCAGACATTCAAAAGATAATTTTATCTACTGGCACTCACATAGTTCAAGTACATGGACTGTATGATCCTTAGTATTTTTATAGCTAGATATCTGGATGAAAAGACCTTTAGGTTTATTTTCAAGCACAGAATATCATGCATACCTCTACAAACATAGCATCACTGCAATACACTGGAAACATGAAGTTGCGTTCACATTACCTTCAGTTGTTATCACATGCTATGTAGAGTTTTTTTTGTAAAATCACAGCCAGCTGAGCCCACCACCACATCCTCAAGGTGTTTCATGAATGGTTTGCGAATGTTGTGTTGACCGAGAGTTGCTCGGTGTTTTTAAAGTGTGCATGTGATGAAACCTGAAAGCACGTGAATCATCTCTCATCTTTGGTTCCAGGTCTAAGTGGAGCGATGGCCAGCATCAGCGTCCGCTCAAGCACTCCCGGCTCTCCGACTCATGTCAGCGGCAGCTCGAATGCAGGGCGCAGAAGAAACGGCCTGCACGATGTGGACTTGAACACTTTCATATCGGAGGAGATGGCCCTCCACCTTGGCAGCGCAGGCCCCAGGAAGCGGAGCTCGGTCCAGTGCGCCGACGTCATCACAGACTCCCCAACCCATAAACGCAACAGAATGCTCTGAACTCAGTTGTTGTTCTGTATGCTTTGTGCTGCTTAAAATAAAAGCCACTTGATCCTCAACACTTGCGTTCCCTCAAAAGGAAACAAGGGGCGCAGTACACTTGCATATTCAGTACAGTATGCCATACAGTGAGTGGAGGCTAGTTCATACCGCTCAATGCATGTTGACTTTTTTTTTTTGCACTCACCAAACCACGTTATTAATTTGAGTTGTATGATGCTGTCAGTACCCATTTTATTGAAAACATATGAACTACTAGATTACAACATCTAAATAGGCAATTCTTGCGCTTCCTAGTATTGCCAAGCTAATAACTCAATGTTTGTTTGCAGATAACGGTGTGAGCATCAGCCCATTTCCCATATATTTTCCTTTGCACTCATTGAATGGCAGTTCTGTTGTGATCAGTTTAGAAATGTGCAACGTTATTAGTCATACATGAAAGTGCTGCTGATTTATATGTTTGTGTGCTCTTGAGAAGGTTGCAATAATGATTTTGCACTAATGCATTCAGTTTTTTGTTTTTTTTAATGAACTAGATAGACGAGGCTTATGATAAAGTGAGGCTTATGATACAGTGGTGCAACTGTTGACATTTTACATTTCAAGGCTATTATGATTTGGTTTTGGGGTTAGGTGACTCTTTGTGCTGGAAGAACGGTGTTCAGCAGAGCGTTCTCTCAGGAGAGGTACTGAAGTAGAGAAAAACTGTGTCGTCTTGAAATTGAAGTGTGCTTTAAGTGCTTTTCAAATCCAGTTCGGAGGATTTGGAGAGCTACACATGTACGGCAACTCTGAACCCCTTTAAAGTAGAAATATATGATAATATGAGCTCTGGGGTAATGAAAGTGTGTGCTCTTTTGGCTGATACACAAATATACCACTCTTGATTTAACATGAGGGATTTTCTTTTTGCCCTGGTCATTATTCTTGATGTAAGATGCCTTAGGTAGAAAGGCCAATAGTTGATATGATCCTCACGTTGACACTTGTAGATTGAGTGTTTGATACGTCAGGTAACTGGTGGTGGGGAATCATGATGTGGAGTGTATTTTCTGTCAAATCTCAATCAAACTGCTTTATGCAGACATATTTAATTACAAATGTTGCAAGAGTCCGTTTGATTTCTTTCTGTAATATTAATGCTGGATGTGTGGTTATTGATTTCATGACTAATTCCATAAACATTGATTTTTCATAAATGAAAATGGATCTAATATTGATTGCTCTGAGAAGGAAGTGTTTATCATTGATTGAATTGACATGCAATGCATTTTGCTAATTTAAAGGTCAGGAAGTAAAGCTGATATTTTGCAAATGTTAGGTAGGAAAGTAAAATTGTCTAGATGGTCCAGAACATCATAATGAAGCCACAGTTGCCATTTTTGGGAAAAGAAAAAAAACTGCATAAGTTATAGTCTAAGTTATTAAAAGTTACATTTGTATATTGACATCAATTGTGTATGTTTTGTTTACGGTATTTTAACGAAAGTAGAATTTGTTACATCCAATTGGGCCTGATAACAGCCACTTGTACCTCTACTGATTAAAATAGAGATTCTTGTTTGTTCAGTAATTAAATATATCTTTATACATCTATTGTGTCATAGCAGTAGCATTTGGACATAACTGCACATGTATGCAATGCATTGTTGTGAGTTGTACAAAAAAGCAGAGACACAAGTCAGTGATTGCAAAAGCGTCCTCCTGACAATCTAAATCTACTGTATGTACACTTGTGCATAGATGAAAAATATTTCAAATCACTGATTCTTGTGACTTTTGTCATGGGCATAGACAGTGTTTACTGTGAAGTGCTTCCGTAACTGATGCTCAGCTGCCCTCTTGTGGTAATTAATATACTAACAGAAATTTTTTTTTACATCCATTTTTACACAAATTGTAGTGTTGAGTGCATTCAAAAGCTCAACACTGAACCTGTGTTACTGTATTTTTATGAATTTTTAAAAATAGTTTTAAATTATCACACCCCCGCTGGATGAAAGCTTAAAAATTGCATTCCTCTTACCCATTCTGGTGTAGTTTTTACTATTATTTAACTTATTTTAACTGCAAACAACAGTTTTTTTATAAACTGAAACGAAACATTTGCCTTATGGGTTGCACATAACTAAATAGAAAAGAACTTTTTTAACTGATTATTAGCTTAAAAAAAATTCAGGCCATGTTTTGTACCCTTTTTATGCAAAGTATCTGTGTTGTCATGGTGCAAATTCAAGGATTTGAACTAACACAGACAAACATACAGATAGACAGACAGACAGACAGACAGACAGACAGATAGATAGATAGATAGATAGATAGATAGATAGATAGATAGATAGAACTGTGCTCTACAGCGACGCTCTTTGACGCCATGCCGTTGCTCTGACGACTGCAGCTGGAAAACACAACACTGGGTGGCGCTGTTACCACAGCTGTGCGACTAAACGATGAAATAATACTCACCAGTCATCAAGCAGATGGAAGGTTATCCAAAATTATTAAGCCAGCTCCAGTGTCCAGGTTCAAATATCTCATAATTGGAAAGGTAATGAATATAATGTAATTTTTAAGTAGGCTATATCATTACATATGTTCATGATATTTAAATGGTAACTGAGGGGAAACTAATAGCAAATAGCAGCAACGTCAAGCATTAAAACACCACATTGCAGTCCAGCTGCATCACATAGCCTCCGTATTGCGAATTATGGGTGAATTATCTGACAGTGCTGCTATTAGTGAAAGTGAAAAAGTGAAAGTGACTTGACATGTGGCCAAGTATGGTGACCCATACTCGGAGTTAGTGCTCTGCGTTTAACCCATCCTAAGTGCACACACACAGCAGTGAACACACACCCGGAGCAGTGGGCAGCCATTTTTGCTGCGGCGCCCGGGGAGCAGTTGGGGGTTCGGTGCCTTGCTCAATGCCTCATCCCCTCGTGGTATGAAGGTGGGAGAGAGCGCTGTGCATTCACTCCCCCCACCTACAATCCTTTGGGTTACGAGTCCGACTCTTCAACCATTAGGCCACGACTTCCCCTTACTTGGATAGGATATGAAATGGAGAATGCCACGACTTCCCCTTACTTGGATAGGATATGAAATGGAGAATATGACCTTGTGGGAAGCATCCGTGAAAAGCAATAACGAATGGGTCACATGAGCATGTGCTGGTGATTCATTTTCTCCAAACATCAAAAAACGCTTTCATTTTTATAAGCATATATGAAATCTATTATGAAACAGTTAAAAAAAAAAACACCAGTGTTGACCATATCACGTAACTAGTTATTTAGCACCATTATGACTGTCTGCTCAACAGTTGGTCTGATTCAGGTAATCAGCAGCAGCTTTGTGGACAAAAGGTAGATGTTAATTGTCATTTAGCAGATGCTTTTCATCCACTAATTGCAGTTCCTGGTACCTGCATGGGGTTAAATGCATTAGCACATGGGAACAATAGTGATTGTTATCAAAGTAGCTTCGTGGGTCACCCCTAGAGGTACAAAAAGAGGGATATGCATGATTCGACTCCCATCTGGTGTTTTATGCTATTGGTCACTGGCCCATATGCCCAGATTTCGCATCGCCCATGTTTGCACCCCTGGTCATCAGGATTAAATTTACATAAATCTTACAGTAGCCTATATTTTATTTAATTTTTTATTATTTCTTAGGCTTATACATCCAGACTGTCTTTAAACTGTTTACATGTGTTCAATGTCTTAAAGACTTTACTGTCTTAAGTTCAAATAAGTTTTTCTTGAAAACCTTCCTTCTCTAGTGAAAAATAAAAACAGATGTGAACATATATCTAATGCCAACTTGGATAATTTGTGTAAATTCAGTCATTATGTTTCTTGTGAAATATAGACATATGTATTATAGCTTAAAAGTATAACGTTGCTTAAAAACGTCTGTAAAGGAATTGACACTTACTGTATATCAACCTGGGCCACAGTGAAGGAAATCTGAAATGACCAAACTTTCCTGTTTTTCTAAAAAAGCTGTTTTAACCATTTTCAATCCATTTTTTTAAATTACACTTTAGTGGCCTTTTGACCTCTTTTATTTTGTATCTGATGCTTTGTCCATTATTACCTATTCTTCAATTGTATGATGAACCAGCTGTTTCTCCTCTCCATCTGAGCGAGTGTAAATGAAATATCACTTTCTGTACTGAATTACAGTGGCTTCCTCCTATTCTATAGCACTGAAGTAGGTTCACTGACACATGGTCAGTGTCTGTATGTATCAGACACTGACCATGAACAATTTATGAAGCCCATAAACTGAGTTTGACAAGAATGTAATACCAGGCCACAAGACACATTTAACTTACCCATTCCACAGCTCCTATTGATCCAGATTGTGACAATGACCTGCAGTCGAGTTATGGGTTCAGATATATCAAGTTCTGTGCACATGATATGAGATGTTCATGAAACTGTATTTTTGCTCTGTTGTGCGTGTGGTTGCGTTGGAAGGCTGCTCATATGATCATTATCACTATCTGATGAGGTACAAGCACATTCAAAATCAATAACCGCATCTGTAAAGGGATATCAGCTCATTTTTTACTCATATCCAGTTCAAGATTGTTTTTATCAGAAGCCAGTGACTTTTTATTTAAAATGTGCACATCAGTTTGAGACTATTATTATTTGCATGCAAAAACTGGTGACTTTTCAACATAAAGGGTCAAAGTTATAGCTGTATAAAAAAAATAAAGAAGAATAGAAGAATACAATTTGAAAATCAGCAAAACCTCCCTTCAAAAACAATAGGGCTCCAACAGCTTTATTGCTCAAACCCCTAAATAAAGGGACATGAAAACAAAGCAGTGGGCAAATACAGAATTTAATGTTATGCCTCTGCTACTCGATGTAATAAATACCTCTCAAAAATACGCAAAGCTGGCATTAGGCCTGGCGTGGATATATTCCTAATTCCATCTGAATCATTCATTATGATCACTCCTCAACAAAGGAGGGTACAGTCACGGGAGCAGTGTCACGGTTCATGGGTTTACTGATTCATTTTCGCTCTGTGTGTATGTGTGTGTGTGAGTGGGTGTGTCGGTGATTGCTGCTAATTGTTGATCTGCGCCAGCTGTAGCTCATCAGCTCAGCTATATAACACCTGTGCTATCCGTCCTGTGTTGTCAGATCGTTTGGTGTTCCTGCTGTGTTCAGTTCTCTGTTCCTGTCCTTCGTATCATGGGAGTTCGGTTCCAGGATTCACCCCCAAGGATCGTATGTTCTCGGGATATCCACGGGTGCCCATTTGCGTCCCTGCGCTACCAAGAGTGACTATATCCTGCACATGCCTTGTTTAACTCTTGCCTTTGGTCTGGTTGGAACCTTTTCCTAATAAACTGTTATATTTCACATTCACAATTGAATCCTCCTTTTGTACCCGTGACAAGCAGAGGAGCCCTGAAGGTGGAGTGCTGGCAGAGCCGCACAACGTCGGGGACCCAAGGAGAGCACATGCTTTTCTGCATTATTCCCCATTTCCAGACATCAGGCTTTGACAAGTCTTCTATTTTCTTTCACCGTCTCTCTGAATTTAATGAAAAATGCAACACCACTTTTCCACCTTGAACTTCCTCGTCTGCAGACCATAAATTATGGATGCTGCCCTCGGTGCTGATCTATGAGCACAAAGTGATGCACAGGACTTGAAACATTGAACTTTTTTATTATTATTATTTGTGGGTCTATGTGGTACTTCCTCTCTCATTCTTTGCATAATATAATATAATATAATATAATATATCTAAATCGATATGTATGGTTGCAGGGAACCCACTTCCAACTATAATAACTGGATTTTCCTGGTATACTCGCACTAACCCCAATCAGCGGAAAGCCCTTTAAAATTGCTGTTACTAAAGAGTCCAGTATATTTTCTAGAGTAGAGGGCATGCCCTCTCTAATGGAAAACATTTTTAAGGCTTGTCTTAACCAATGAAAGTGGATGTTTGCAATATGAAGTGTCTAAATTATTGATTCATTAGATTGCAGCTTATGTAATGGGTTTAAAAATTGAATGAATGCATTACCTCCCATGATAGGGAATTTAGATCAAATTGAAATTCTATTATTAAAAAGCTTTTATTGAAGAGAAATCGTGCTTATTAGATTCTTTTGGTGAACATGTTTGTGAGTGTTGGAAAAACACATTACATAAAGAGAACCCTCATGAAATAATAAGGTGAACAAGCTTCACAAAAATATTCTAAACGGAATTCACTCAACACCAATCAGACATGATCCCAACGTCATGATTCAATGATCCGGTTGCAGCAAAACCACTGGTTGAAGAAAGGCATGAAGCTTAATGTCAAATGCTGTTTGTTTGCTTTTATTTATTATACAACAATTTGAGAATAATTGCAATTTAATATCAAAAATGAAGAAAAAATGGGTATTAAGCTGAGGTAAAGGCCAAAATAAATAAATAAATAAAAAATCAAGTTATGCAATAAACATAACCTTAACATAAAGATCTATAATTACTAGGATTTTTAAAGAATTGTTTATATAATATTTAAGAAATCTTAGGTTTTTGTTTGTGTTTATTACAAAGTTATAAGATTCATTCAAATTAGATGGGATTCCATTTAAAATCTTATGCTGGCTTATGAATAAAAAAAGGATAGAGAAAAAATATAATGTCATAAATCTTTTAAACTAAAAGAATGTGTATTGGCATATCAAATATATGATAGCCTAGTTCAAACCAGTATTTGTATATTGGACAATCAAAAAACAAACCAAAGTTTGTGAACCAAAGTCATTGTATGCAGCTTATATATGCTTTTATTTTTTTGTTGATTTTGTGTCCTTTCTGTACCTATTCACAGTGGTTGTATAGAAAACAACTACAAAGCATTTTATGTTTCGTGGAAGAAGTAAAATTATACCATTTTGGTACGAAATTCTGAATGAATGATGGCAGAACTTAACATTTTTTGTGAACTATCCCTTTAAAACTATATGTAAACTTTGTTCCCTTTTCCAGTAGGATGTCATTGCTCTTCTCGGATGTCTCGCTCAAGTTTTCATGTCGTTATGGTGTCAGACCGCTTGATCCCATAGGGTGGCTTAAATATAACGACACATCTTCTTAATTGGACAGAGTTGCTTTCATTTAAAATGAATGATATCTAAAGTGAGTCCATCTCAAGGGCCAAGCGAAGAGCACTGGATCGGTCAGAATTGTTAATAATGTATGTATCCATTAGTCAGCAGAAATTACCCAAGCAAGACGACATTTTTGCAGTGTTGGAAACACCAATTATCTGTGGGGGTAATTAATGGACTAGAGGCCATCACTCGCAGGAAGACCTGCAGAGCATGAAGGCTCAGAAGAGCGCTCTGATAACTACACAGTGAGAGACACATTGCCATGCTGAGTCATTTTCATATTCACAACTGAAATTTTGGTTGGATAACAAGGCCCCAGAATTAAATTAGGAGGTTATTAAGATGTCTTGAGTGCAGTTTGTGAGTAAGGGAATGTTTTCCCTCGGTGATTCCAGTACTAATGAAATGTGTTTTAAACAAAAGCAAAGTGGGTCAAAGAACCCTCAGTTCTTTTTGAGCCATACTTTGATGCAAAATATAAAAGCTTTGACCTTGTGTTTGTATTCAATTCCCGCTCCCCTGAGGGCAAAAACAGCTCATCACCAAGGCAAGGCAAGGCAAGGCTAATTTATATAGCACATTTCATACACAATGGTTATTCAAAGTGCTTTACATAAAAGAAATGAAATAAAAAATAAACACAACAATAAAACAAGGAATTTAAAAACTTTGAAATTGATAAAAAAAATTGATTTAAGAGGTTTAAAATTCATTTAAAACAGTTAAGAATAGAAAAACATTATACATAAAATACAGTGCAATCAGTTCGGACACTGCACAGTGCTCATTCACTAAATGCACAGCTAAACAGATGAGTTTTGAGTCTGGATTTAAATGTGACTAATGTTTTAGCGACATTCTTATTCCTTTGGAACTGTTCCAACTGCCTAAATTAACTAAATCGTACTCCCCTTCAGGGCCTAGACGGATACTTTTCTTTTTAGGAGCGCTTGTGCTCCTAATTTAAAAAATTTAGGAGCACCTTCTAATCAGTAATCAAATATTCTGATAAAAAAAATTAACCTTCCCATTACGAGGTGATAGTTGACTCCTTAAAGTGATTTATAGGGAATTTGGTTTTTACCTTTGTAATGGCATTTTTCTAAGTTTATTAAAAGTGTTTGATCTTTTATGTCAAAATCAAAAAAAAAAATTTATAAGCTTTTTAACATTTATAATTAAAACAACAGAATAAAAACAAGTAGAATAAGAAGTAGAATAAGAATATGTTACCAATCAAATGAAATTAGTATTAATAAATTAATTTGTGCTACAGAGATGGCACAGAAGAACACACAAGTGGCTTGTATGTGTATTTTCAGACGTTTAATGAGGCTCAGAGGTCGCATGAGTGCAATTAAATTCATAAATTCATGTTGAGGTTAATGTTTTAAATATAACATTTTGAATATAGAAATATTAAATGATTTAAATAACTGAAAAGATGCTTTAAAAATTAAACTAAAACTGCCAGCAGGTGGCGTCAAGTCACTGATTTTATTACTGAATCATTCATTTAATTGATTCGTTCGATCAGCTGAATCATTCAGGAACGAAGTACGTGACTGTCTTTATGAATGGGTAATCGTGAATCACTGACTCACTAGATTTGTTTAAAAAAACCTGTTCATTCATAAACGAATCACCGCTGTGTTTGAATGGCGATGCGCAGCGGCTCAGCTGTTACTTAAAAAAAATACTATTTTCGTTGATGAAATAGAGCAAAATAAGGCAATTGTGTTGTAGTCAGACAATATAAGTCACTTAATATTAACTTCTTGTTTAATGAACTGTTGTATTAAATCAATATCACATTTGCAAACTCCCTTAATAATCATTAAAAGCTGTCACTCATCTTAGTTTATCCCGATCTCACAAAACTCCATTATAATCGACAAAGCTCTCTACACTGCACAATGAATATCTTACACTCCGTCAACACTGTGTTTGTTATAATGAGATATGTCTGTGATACATTACTCAACGCTGCAGAAACACGTACGTGCATTAGAACCTTTGAAGCTCCCCCAGCCGCACACACAAATAATGGGCCTCGGATAAGTGGGGCAGTCGCGACAGAGTGCTCACTAAATTTATTTCATAGTCGCAGGCACTGTATTTTCAGTCGCAAATGCTGAGATTGCTTTTTTTTTGTGAACCCTTGGTATTTCTAACTTACTTGATCCTAATGATCTGAGTGGTCTTTTAGGTTTATATTCAGTGAGCATATCTTCTATGTATTTAGGTCCTAGGCCATTGATTGATTTATAAACGAGTAAAAGTACTTTAGAATCAATCCTAAATGTAACTGGAAGCTAGTGTAAGGACCTGAGGACTGGTGTGTTATGCTCAGATTTTCTGGTTCTAGTCAGAATTCTGGCAGCAGCGTTCTGGATGAGCTGCAGCTGTCTAATGGTCTTCTTGGGAAGCCCTGTGAGGAGACCATTACAATAGTCCACCCTGCTGGTGTTAAAGGCATGAACAAGTTTCTCCAAGTCTTTACTGGAAACAAAACATCTAATTCTTGAAATGTTTTTGAGATGATAGTATGCTGATTTAGTTACAACTTTGACATGACTACTGAAACTAAGGTCTGTCTCCAGAATTACACCAAGATTCTTGACTTGTTTTTAGTTGTTTGACCCCTAGAGTCAAGTTATGCATTCACCTTGAGAACTTCATCTTTGTTTCCAAATGCAATGACTTCAGTTTTTTTTCCTTGTTTAACTGAAGAAAGTTCTGGCACGTCCAACTGTTAATTTCATCAATGCATTGGCAGAGGGAGTCAATTGGGGCTGTAGTCATTTGGAGATAAGGCTAGGTAAATCGGGGTATCATCTGCATAGGTGGTTAAATCTGGGTATCCTTAGTGTTTTTGATAGGCAAATTGGATCATCTCCTTTCTCATTATTTCACTTAGTGGGAGCATATACAGGCTAAACTAGAGCGGTGCAAGAATTGAGCCTTGTTGGACTCCGCATGTCATGGACGTCCACTTATACTTATGCTCTCCTATACTCACATAGTAACCTCTCCCTTCTAAGTATGACCTGAACTATTTGATTACCATCCCAGAAAGCCCTACCCAGTTTTCCAGTCTCTCTAGTAGTATGTTATGATCGACAGTGTCAAACGCAGCACTGAGATCTAGTAGTACCAGCACTGATATTTTGCCAGATTCAGAATTTAAGCAAATATCATTATTATCTTAATGAGCGCTGTCTCTGTGCTGTGATGCGGTAGGAAACCAGATTGAAAATTGTCCAGGTATCCATTTGAGTTTAAGTATTTGTTCAGCTGATTATATCTTTTCAATAATCTTTCCTATAAAAGGAAGATTTGATATTGTTCTATAGTTGCTCAATATGGTGTTATTAAGATTGTTCTTTTTCAGAAGGGGTTTAACAACTGAAGTTTTCAGGGAGTTTGGAAAAGTCCCAGAAAGAAGTGAGGCGTTCACCACTTCTAAGAGATCTGCTTCCAAACAGTTAAGCACCCTTTTGAAAAAATATGTGGGAAGTGTGTCAAGATAGCAGGTTGACGATTTAATGTGCTGTACTATTTCTTCCAAAATGTTGCTATCAATTTCTTTAAAAGTAGACATAGTATCTTCTTTTTGATATTACGGTCTAATCTGTCTGACCTTTGCATAACTTGGGGATGTGCTAATCGCTTTCCTGATATTAATGATCTTCTCAGAAAATAAAGAAGCAAACTCATTGCATTTGCTGTCGGAGAGTATTTCACTGGCAATCTGACTTGGGGGGGTTTGTCAGTCTCTCAACAGTAGCAAAAAGAGTGCGAGTGTTGTTTAAGTTACTGTTTATAAGGTTTGAGAAGAATGACTGTCTAGCTTTGCCTAGTTCCACATTGAAAGTATGAAGGCTGTCTTTATATATGCTATAGTGTATTTCAAGTTTCGTTTTCCGCCACATCCGCTCAGCTTTTCTGCTTGTCTTTTCATACTCTGAACTGCTGTTTATTTTCTCCAAGCTGATTTCTGTCTGCCAGTCTTCCTTCTGACTTTCAAAGGAGCAATGTCATCGATAACATTCTTAACTTTTGAGTTAAACGAATCAAGGAGAAGATCAACAGCTTCTGCAGAAATGCTTGGTGTTAAAGATTTAGCCTCCATAAATAGTACACTAGTGTTTTCGTTAATGCATCTATTTCTGACAGAGACAGATCTAGATTCAGTTGTAACAGATCAATATCAAAAGAAAATACAGATGTGATCAGATAGTGCTACGTCCTTAACAACAATGGTTTAAATGTTTAGACCTCTACTGATGATTAAATCTGGAGTATGTCCACGATTGTGTGTGGGTTCTTGCACATGCTGAATCAGGTCAAAAGTTTTTTAAACAGTTATAATTTATTTTGTAGTTTTGTTTTCTGCATTATCTATGTGAATATTAAAAACACCCTGCAATAGCAAAACAGTCAAACTCTGTGGAAATCATTGATAGTATTTTTGTGAACTCTTCAACAAAGGCTGGAGAGTATTTTGGAGGCCTGTAAATAATGATGAACAGAATGCGTGGAGCACCTTTCAACACAATCCCTAGATATTCAAAAGACAAGTACTGACCAGATGACACTTGCTTGCATTGATAGACATCTTTAAATAGAGCAGCTACACCTCCACCTCTCCTAATAGTCCTGCAGACACTCATGAAGGTAAAGTTAGGAGGGGCTTTTTCATTGAGGACTGTTGCACTGCAGCGGTCTTTTAGCCATGTTTCGTTTAGAAACATAATCCAGGTTGTTTGTGGTTATTAAGACATTGATTAGAAAATTTTTTTTTTTTTAGTGAGTGAATGTTTAAAAATGCTAACTTGATGACTTTGCATTTTGTCTCAACAGCAATATTAGATTAGATGAGTCAGCCGTACAGCTTGAGAAGGCCTTAGAATTTCTATCACGTGATAAAACAGAAATAGAGAAAACTACAGGCACACTGGGTTCCTGCTTGTTCTGTAAACATTTATGAATGTTGCTGCTATTATAGCGGGGACCCGACACATATCACTGAGAGCTGTTATCAGTTGTTTTTGGTTTACCTACAGCAGATGGAGGGTTTGGGCCCTGGCGTTGTGGCAGCGGCCGGAGAGATCTCACAGGAGGAGGAGGATGAGCTGGGCCCACATGCTTTGATGGTTGTGGGGCCCGTCGTTTTTTAGTTGATATCTGGGGGCTTGCAGCGAAAGAGTGGGAGAGTTTGGTCCCAGCATAAACCAGTTCCTCCATTTTCTGTGAGAAGCTTAGAAGTGGAGATGCTGGAGAGAGGGATAATGTGTCTGCTGAGCGGGGCTGTGGCTCTGGTGATTCCAGTGGCTGAAATATGTTGTCCTGGCTTCCCTGGCTGTTTTCCAGAAAGTCGTCCTTGTGTGCTGAGTCTTGGAGCTGTTCTGATGTGTCACAGTCCGTCTGTGATGAGTTCTGTGGGCAGTGCTCAGCCATGATGTTCATGAGCAGTGGTTGTTTTGGCTGCGTGGTGTTATCAGTGTCCTTGTGGGATGTGTCAACCACATGATGACTCGGAAGCTGATATGAAGTCCTGTCGTCACTCATACTCTGTCCAGGTGTGTGCCAGTCAGGTTGAGTAGTTTGGCACACACTACTGAACGATGACAGAGGGAGAAATAGATGTTGTCCTTTAGCACTCTTGAAGCAAGTTTGTTTGGGTGGAGGCCATCCAGTTTAAACAGTTGTCTATGGCCCCAGAAAAGATTGAAGTTATGCGAATGAAATTGACCCCCCCCCCCCGCCCTTTTAAGCTGCAGATTTTTTGTAGCCATGTGTTCAGCCCAAGCAAACGTGAAAACATATTAGTTCCCCTTGCTGGGAGTGGTCCACTGATGAACAACTGAACTTCAAGTCTTCAAAGTGTTTCAAAGAGTTCTCTAAAATACTTCTTAAGGAGTTCTGACTACTCTTTCCGAATATCATTCTTCCCCACATGGATGATGATTTGATTTGCAGTCTTGTGCTTCATTAGAATTTTTTTTTTTTCCCGAGGAGTTCTCTTGTTCATGCCTAATCAGAAACTGTTGCTTGAGGAAAGCAGCATGTTGTTGTATTTCTGCTACTGATGTTTCTGATAATGGAGTCGCCCACTATCAGTGTCCTGGGCTCGGCTGCGCTCTGAGCTGAATGCCGCTGTCTGCTCGACCTTGAGCGCCTGTTAGTAGCGATGATAGCTACTGGCTGATCCGATCCATGTTTAATCACATTTGGGGATTCCTCACCCGCATTCATTAATGCTTCAAATCTGTTCTCAAGATGTATAGGGGGTGGTAGAATACCAGTATTCACAAGCCTTGTCATAGCCGAATCTGGGGTAGAGGATGCTACGGCAGCAATACGAGAAACTTGTGACAATCTGATGTCTCTACTGCCTTTAGGTCTTGCTCCCTGTTTGTGCCATCTATTAGTGTGACAATCAGTTTCGGCTTTTTCCTCTACACTTGGTATAAACTGTTGAGATTTACTAGATTCATGGGACTCACCGGCTGTATGCTGAGGGGGTCCATGATGATGGTCTGCTGAGTGTTCTGCCTGTTTTGGAAGTCCAGCAAGTAACTTTGTTTCAAGAACTGCAATCCTTTGTAGAAGTTTGCAGCAGTTCATGCAGAAAGTAGATTCAACAGGAGGTATTTTCTTTCTCTTCTGTTTGAATGTTGGCAGCTGTGTTTTCCCTTCTCCGGATTGTAAGCTGCTGGCAGTGGGAGGCAAATAGTCTTCTTTTTCGTAGTAATATTAAACTAAGTTTTTAGTTAAGTGTTTGTGCCAAAAATTTGTTTTTGTTTTTGAGCACTGTGCTGATCTGCTGAAGTAAATATCTTAGAAAAATACGAGAAAAGTACAGGAATAGGGGGCAAAGCTCAGAGCAGTAAGCAAGAACGTCCGAACGGTAGCGAAGCCGGAAGCTAACCAAGGACGACACAAGCATTAGGCTTCTGTCTCCAAAAACACCTTAATTGCATGGTTTCACAGAGTGCAAAGTTATCCGTGTGAGGCTTTTCTTTTTCTGGGTTTTAAAATATTGCAGTTTAAAATAACTGTTTCCTATTTTAATGTTTTAATGCAAAGTATTTATTCTGTTCTGGCAAAAGCGCTGATTTTTTTCGAAGCCCCTTAATGCCAGTCTTTTGTGTTACATGATCCTTCAGAAATCATTATAATAATCATTCTAAAACTTTGTAATATCGTTTTTGATCAATTTAATGCCTCCTTGCTGAATAAAGATATATATTTCTTAAAAAAAAAAATTAAGAATTGTACACTTGACCTTGAAATGCACTCCTTATGTTTAATAAAATGAAAAGACAAACAATAGTCACACTTAAGAGGCTAAAATGGCTGTCCAGTAGACTAAATATGCGTATTTAATTCTGTATTTTTATATAATATCTTATTCTTAGCACTCTCCTGATTTTTAAAATCAGACAGTCTGAGGAAAACATAATATGTGACTGTTGAAAAGAATATTTGTGCTACTTTATTACTGTACATGCACACTGGTAACATGAAATGATTGATTAATCGTTGATTTCTGTCAAGCCTTTGTTTGTTTAGTCTGCTATTCTCATATAATGATAAATCAAACATTTCATTACCAACAGTGATTCATTATGAGAACATTGCAACACATAAGACACCACTATAAAACACATAGTATTGGGTTTAGGACTTTATAAGGATTAAGACGTTATTAGCAGCATGCATTCATCCCACATCAGATATTATAGGATACGTTAAAGCCCTCTTATTTCCCTGGAGAGGAGAAAAGCGTAAATATATTTATTCTCGTGGGTTGTTAAGAGAAAAGGAGAACTTCTCAAAGCAATTTTCATATACTGCACTTCCTCGGTCTCAGCGTTTCTTGTATCATTATGTATGATTACAATACTAGAGGGTCCGTCAGTGTAAAATGAAAGCGCACAAATTGTCCCTCAAGACGCTGATTATCATTACCACAGACCCAAAAAGAGCTGCTATTGTCAAAAAGGAGGCGTTTTCTGAGGTCAAACAAATGGCAATTGCTTGTTTGTAATGACAGGGGTGGTCTTTTATTAGGCAAATGTTAGTAAGAACAGAGGAGGGTATATGAGAACATGAAGTGCGTAGGAAGCTGACTTTGGATGTTTTCCCCAGCTGACATTTTATTGCATCCACATAGATCATCTGTGCATTTTCTTTGTTTGTTATGTTGTAAACATGGTCTGGCTAACATCCTGTTTCTTAACTGCAAGCCAAGCAAAACAATTCAGCAATTATACTATAATAAATATTATTATCAATTATAAAATATATTTTAAATATAATTATTGTATAAAACATAACAATTATGTAATGGCATGTGTACTGGAGTTTGGTTAAAGCCCAGCGGCACTGCAGCTATCTGCATTCATAGTCAAGTCACATCAGTGCATGTCTTTCATTTGTGTTTTCCAGAACCCTAACAGGACATAGATACCATAATGGAGAACAGCTTGTTCTCTGCATGCAGGGTCAGATCTCATTCAGGGCTTTATAGACAGCATTTGCTAATATGATATGATGTTGATAAGACAAATGAGCCAACAGAGGGCATCATATTTATCATCAGTTTATTATTTTTATTAATAGTAGTAATAATAAAGTAGCCATTTGATAAAATTCTATCTATCTATCTATCTATCTAGAGGTAAGAGATTCAATTGTCGTATTGTCTGACAGGTAAAAAGTATGTATTTATCCAGCTGACATGTTGCAGCAGTTCAGACCTGCCTGTTTTCCCTTCTGCACCAACAAACAAAAGCATTCCCACACGAGAGAGGTTATGGAAGGGGTGCCCTGCCTGGTACACTGCACAATTTTGTCAGTTTCTGCAGAAGGCAGTACAGCAAGCTTAGCACATGGAGGAAAACATTTGTATCTCATGAAAATGTAATAGTTACCGTATTAGCTGCTGGTGTTGCTGTGGCTCCTTGCCAGCCACTCTCACAGATAGTCATTGAAAGTTGCCAAGGAACTTGTGATTGCATGTAGAGATTGAAAGAGATGTGTACAGATGAGACGAGACGTGACATCACATTCAGGTGAAAACACGCACGCAGTCACTCGTCTGACAAAGGAATCTGAATGGGGAAGGTGATTGCTTTTAGTCATGCTCTGTTTATCATATATGGATGGGTGAGCTTTGTGCAACACTCTCTTGCTAAACTATTTAGCAAGAATGCTAAACCCTAACATTTTTATTCTTCACAATAGGGCTTAGCAGCTAATTTTCACATACAGATTTAAAGCAAAAATCACTTTTTTTATTTTACTTTTTATTGTGAAATGAATAAAAATGGTATCTGGTGGAATGATTGAAAAAAAAAGTAACGTTAAAAGGTAATTGGTAACACTTTAGTATAGGGACCAATTTTCACTATTAACTACTTGCTTATTAGCATGCCAATTAATAACATATATTGGTTCTTTATTAGTACGTATACAGCACATATTCTGTGGGGGCAAAAAAAAAATTGAAAAAAAAACCCCCATGATTTTTTTTAAAAACCCACATCCCTAATCCTGCCCAATACCTTAAACTACCTTAGTAACTATTCATAAGCAGCAAATTAGTTTATTGAGGCAAAATTCATAGTTAATGGTTTGTTAATAGTAAGAATTGGACCTTAAAATAAAGTGTGACCAAGTAATTAATTAAAATATGATTAATTTATGTATGTAACAGTATATATGTTTATATAACTATTTATATATAGACCTGTGTGTGTATACTCACACACACCACACACACACACACAAAACACACACCATATATTTATGTGTGTATATATAAAACAATATAATGAGGATTATTTGTTCATTCGAAATTATGATTACATTTCCACCTGATAAATACTGTAAGCACTGTGGCCTTTAAAGGGCTTTTAATTCACCCAAAATGAACATTTGCTGAAAAATTTTACTCACCTTCAGCCACCAGAGGTAGATGAAGTTTGTTTGTCGTTTTTCAGATAGATTTTAGGAATTTACCTTAATTCACTGCAGGAATGTGTGCCATAAGTGAGAGTTTTTCCACTTATTAAGGTACGTTTTGTGTAAGCAAGACTGCATTTTCAATGCAAATTGTTATTTTTTGGTGTTAACTAATTTCCTTGGAATATTTGTTTAATCATCATTTTTTTAGATTATGACGGCCAGTTTTATGGGAAGGTATATAGGTAATGAAGGAACTGATCACTCTCAATATGTCCTGGATGTGTCCCGCGTTTATAAACTAACATCATGACAACGAACTGTTGATGATTGATGCCAGTTTCCTTTGCAGCTGCCAGTACAGAGACAGGGAAAAAAAAAAAAAAAACATTTTGGATCATCTATTTTTCAGAAAGATGCGATATGAATACGGGTGGATTGAATCACTGATATGTTTGATTGCAGAAATTCCCTGATCTTTATATTATATATATATTTTTTTGTTTGTTTCCTCCCTTCTGCACCCCTGCGGTGTGTGATATGTTTTATTAGAGCTGAGCCTTATAGCTGGCTCGTCGCCTCAGATTTATGAGCATAATTGATCTTAAATGCAATTTATCAAAACAAAACAAACAAAATTGTTAATAAAAAACTTTTATAATAATTAAAAAACGTTAGAATTATACAAAATATTTAGATTTCATACATATTTCATATACTATTTATATTAGAGTTGCTGTTTGCCATATAACAAAAATATATACTACTGTAACTGTGATACAATTTGCTTGATTTATTAAATTAAAATATATTTGTCCGATTGGATTTGAATGCAAAACAGTACACTAGAATGCCAAAAGAATAACATGTTACACTTAAGAGATGAATGACTAAGTTTCTAAAAAGGTTTTTCTTCTTGTGGTCACATCTTATAGCCTGATGGAAAGAAGTCAGCCACAACTGCAACCGGTGCCACTTCAGAAATGAGGTTCTTGATGCCCCTGGCTTTAGCATTCATCTGTAATAAATCCACGTTTCCAATACACACTTATAGCATTATATCGATCCACCTTAGCAGAAAATATTAGAATCACGAGTGGAAGAGTCGTCCAAACTATTATATAAAAGTCAATTCGATTTATTCACTCAACAAGCCCATTTAGTTGAAAAGGGACATGAATTAAATAGCCAGTGAAGTGCTGTCTTCTACTATGGGCTAACAAGCAGCTAAAGTTTACTCTGAGGTACACTATATGCTGAGTCATGAAATTAGGTAACTGGAAGGTAAATCTCATTGGAGCAGCAGCTTTATTGCTTTAATGAGGATTCATAGCTGTGTGTTTATGGCCTGGAGTCCTGTGCAGGATATTTGTAATAGTAACACAGAGATGGGCTGTATTATACAGTTTTACTAAAATAGATGGAGATATAGTGAGGATGAACCAGGTAACTGGCATTTAAAACACAGTCTTTTAATCACATTGCGGAATGTCTAATAAAAGCGATTCGCACATCTTCTTGAAATCAATGCAGTCTTGCTTCAGCTTCTGTACCTCTAATTATGGAGTGAAGTGAACTCTTTATCACTGCTGTCATAGTCCATCTATAGCAAGTAATGAGACGAATCGTTCCCACACACTCGTTCGTTCATTCTCACAACGGAAGGGTTGCTGAATAATACCTTGTGAACCTCCCTCTTTTAATTAATATTTTATTAGAAAGATTTATAAGACATGACATAATACCCTCGTTTGAACCTCCCAGACCAGTGAAATGGCCCATCGGTTTTCAGCATCTCAATCAATAAGGCAAACCACTAAGAAAGTTTCCTGCCCTTTTTCCGGCCTCCATCTTTATCTTTTTGAAGAAATCAGCAAAAGTATAATTACGGGGGGACTGAACTGGGGCTTATCTGCCTCTCATGGGTGGAAATAAGGCTTTAATAAGGCCCAAAGGGAGTGAGTCTGTCTTGTCGGCTGCTGGAAGAGCTGTGTGTTCTGTAGGTGGCAGTGGTGCACTTTCACGTTCACACACACACAAGCTTATAAACACACCACTCCCAGCCAAGACTTAACATGAGAAAGACAGAGAAAGACCTCCAGGGAATATGCAAAGCCCTATATTCACATTTTTTTTTTCCTACCCTATCTCGAATACTACAAATTTAGTGTAGAAAAATTGAATATAACTGGGTAACGTAACCAATGTGATTGAAATTACTTGGTTTAAAAAAGCCATCAGATCAGGGTGGCGAAACCCCGGCGGTGGTACCAAAGAGTTGAAATGTCCCGGCGAGTCCGCAGCCGCAGCCCTGCAGAGTTTTGCTTCAACCCTAATCAAACACACCTGAACAAGCGAATCATGGTCTGAACTGTTACTAGGGAGCTACAGGCAGGTGAGTTTTAATTAGGGTTAGAGCTGAACTCTGCAGGGCTGCGGCTCTCCATGACCGACATTCGCCACCGGGGGGCTGCCATAGATAGATAGATAGATAGATAGATGATAGGCAGAAACATATTGTTAGTAAAATTTTAGAAGAATTTTATGGGGAAGATATACAATTACAACTTTTGTGGGGCATGAAATAAAAGTAATATAGTAGTGTAACTAATTACTGTTGCCAGAAAGTAATAAGTAAAGTAATAATATATGACCCTGGACCACAAAACCAGTCAAATGGGTCATTGTCAGACTCTGTTCCATGTTTTGTGTGTGTCTTGCTCCCCATGTGCCTTCCTATGCCCTTATTTGGTTGGTTTCCTGTTCCTGTCCTGATTAATTAAGTTAATTTGTCCCAGGTGTTTCCATTGATGTTTCATTGCTCCCAGGTGTGTCTCGTCATTCCCTCCTCCTGTGTGTATAAATAGTGTTCCCTGTGTGTGCTCCTGCGTCCGGTATTGTATGTTGATGAATGTCTAGGTCTACAGTTAATGCGTGAGTGTTCCGTGTTCCTTTGTGTTCATTAAACCCATTTGGATTGATGTACTCCTCGTTTCTCTCCGTTCCTTGCTCCTCAGTCCGCTCAGCAGTGTACCCGTGACAGTCTTTAAAAAAAAAATTGGGATTTATACAGCATCTGAAAGCTGAATATATAAGCTTCCCATTGATGTATAGTTTGTTAGAATACGGCAATATTTTTGCTGAGATACATCTATTTGAAAATCTGGAATCTGAGGGTGCAAAAAAATCTAAATCTTGAGAAAATAGCCTTTAAAGTTGTCCAAATGAAGTTCTTAGCAATGCATATTACTAATAAATTAAGTTTTGATACATTTACAGTAGGAAATGTACAAAATATCTTCATGGAACATAATCTTTACTTGCAGTAATATCTTAAAGATTTTTGGCATAAAAGAAAAATTTATCATTTTGACCCATACAATGTATTGTTGGCTATTGCTAGAAATATACCCATGCTACTTATGCCTTTTTTTGGTTTTGTGGTATAGGGTCACATGTTACTTTTGAAAGGAGTAACTAGTAATGAGTAATACATTACATTTTTTGTGTAACGACCCCGGCACTGCTCAAAAGATTCATTCAGTAATGCAGATGCTTTCATAAAAATGCTCAGTTTCTTCAGATTCTGGTTTGTGTTACTATTTGTATATTTTGTATTTCTGCAGACCTATAGGCTACTCATTTGGCTGACACTTTTGTGAAACATCACCTTTAAACAAAGCTGGAGAATAATTGGCTGTTTCACAAGCACAGTAGCAGTCGAAGATATGTGATGTCAAATCATTATTTTTTAAAAATGACTTCACAGAGGTAAACTTTTTGAATGATCTCAGTTGTGGAGTTCATAATAGTCATCACTGTACTTAATATAATGAAACGGGAGCAAAGTCCATTGGATAATGTGAACATGACAAGAGAAACACTCTTTACAGCCAAGCAGTACCTTGACTCATTAAGCTAGTTTCTAGTCTCATTATGAAGTGCACAAATTTTTAAACAAAATAATTTTAATTAGCTTCATGCTAGCATCACTGTCTAGATACATTAATTATTTGTGAAGCGTGTGAATTGTAAGGTTTCAAAAATAGGCAGTGGATAAAATGACCCCATTTCTAGTCTGTGAGAGGCAGACAAACCCACATGCCTCTTTTGTGCATTCGGTTTATTTTTTTTCTCCACACAATCTTGATTAGCTCAAGGCTTGAGAGTTTTCTGAAAGTCAAAGTGCACCCTCACTCTCCTAATAATATAATTATTTGCTTAATATCAAATTAGAAATGCACATCAGCTGTGCTGCCGTTTCAGATTTTCCATGGATGTGCTAGCAGAGACTGTCCTCTACAAGCCCTGTCTCTAGGGACCGTCAACGACACGGCTGTCTTCCGATCACTAATCTATCATCATCTGGACAGATTAGTGAGCAAACAACCTGTATTCTCTGGCTGGACTGCAGTACTGTGAGTGGAGAATGACTGAGCTGAGACCTGATGATGATGGGTGTTTGGGATAGTGAAGAGTGAAGAGAAGGGACATGTCATGCCATTTCACAACAACCTCAGGGAAAGTGTCGGCTGCCAGATCTCAGGATGAGAGCGAACAGAGTGCCATCTGCCAAGGGCAAACCTCATGCCAGTGACTGTAAGGTCTGCTGACCTTCCACAGGCCTGCTGCTCCTCACTAGAGTAGACAAGAGGGTCATTCCTGTCATGCAGAACCTTTTGAACTCTGTAACTCTTAAAAAAATAAATATGTCTTCTGTGGTGTATTTCTGTAAAATATCTTCTGTTGTGTTCAACGTAATACAGGTTTGGAAACGAGATGAGGGTGAGTAAATGATGTTCATTTTTGGGTTAATTATTCCTTTAATTGGCCATTTTTAATTTAGGCTTAAACCAAAGGAGTGAAGATATTTCAAATTCATCCATGTTCAATTAATACTGTGAAGAAATAAGTGAATACTATATTCAGCAGGTATGCATTAAATAATCAAAAGTGACAGCAAAGACATTTATAACATGACAAATGTTTGAATGTTCTCCTTATCAGAGAATCCTGAGAATAAAGTATCACTGTTTCCACAAAAATACTACTTTTTCAACATTGATAATGATAAATATTTCCTAAGCAGCAAATCAGCATATTAGAATGATTTCTGAAGGATGAGACACTGGAGTAATGACGCTGAAAGATTCAGCTTTGCCATCACAGGAATAAAATATATTTACATAAATAACAAATAGTTTTTTTTATTCCACAGTATTACTGTTTTACTGTGCTTTTGATTGAATAAATTAAGACCTCTTTCAAAAACATTGAAAAATCTTACTGACTCCAAACCTTTGAACAGCGGTATATGATGGGGACATGAAAATTGCTGCAGAGTAGGAATGACGCAAGAAACAATGCAAAGACTGAACTCTTGAGGAGCTGACCAAAGAGTGCAAGAGATGAAACAAAGCTCTGTAGAATACATAATGTGCATAAAACTTTTCACTAGTCCATGGTCCATTAGGAATCATTATTTCAGACTGCTCTTTGATGTCTATCAATGGCTGTGTTGTTTTCAGGTATACAAGGCCACATGTTCTTATTTTAAATCAGCTCTTTTGCTTTTATCTATTTCGCAGTGACTCACAAAACTATCATAAATGCACACAGTGAAGACAAAAAACTGTTTGTATTAGTCCTCTCAAAGAATAGTAGGCCATTTAACAGCTACAAAATTCATAATCCCTTTATAGTTTCTCATTAACAGTGCTGATTTTACTTTTACAGCTTCAAGAAGCCTCGGGTCTGTCTCTCCATAACGTTTGGAGATAATTAATATTTTAAATACTCACATGGAAGAGATTCACCTGGAATCATTGTAGAACTAACTACCATGGGTAAATAATTAAATAAATCCCAAAATAAAATAAATATATTACGAATTCATTTACTTTGGTAATGGCAGGGATCATTTTAATATTCAAAATATTTTACAAAGCAAACACTGTATATGCAAATATGTAATATTATATACAATACAATATTTAAATACAAAATATAATCACTCAAATCCCATTAACGTAATAAGGCCAGTTGACGTGTTGATTGATGTTATTCTCCCTCTCTTTGTATTCACAGCAACTCTGTGCATCAAACAACATTTAGAGCTGCTGGAGAAAATTCACGATAGGCATTTAATTGAGTTGTGGCCCACGCATTACTCTTTACATATTTGCTCTGCTATTCAAAAAAACCCAGGGGTCCAATCGCTTCAGCTGGGGTTAAGACCTCATTTGTCGTCTTCAGGAGTGATCTGAATTGCCTGATTGGGTCTTTGAAGCACCTCTGACATATAATCTTCTCATTATTTCTTCTGGCCTTCTCTTTATAGGTGCTACCAGGACTCCCCTCTTTTATCTCTCTGATTTAGAGGCTTGCAGATGGGGTAATCACAGGCAGCAGTGCCAGGGGTACGGTTCACTTTCCCAAGTGTAGACATGTCAATCAGGGCATTGATCCAGGCAGCAACTTCTAAAAGAGAATCAGATAATCTCATCAAGGCAAATAAGAGAGCAAACCCTATGGAAATAAAAGCCTAAACTTAGACTAATACAAGCTTCTCTTAACCATCAATCACAGCCGTGCTGATATTCGAATATGATTTTTCTTGCACAACAGCTCAATAAACAGTAACTTAATATTGTGTAACTTACATTTTTACGCACAATATCGCCAATTACGTTGTCTATTTTTGCACCACCAACTAGTTTCAAACTAAGTCAAAGCAGAATGCAACATCATGGATCTTTTTTGAATGAATCGGTTGAGTGAATGATTCAGTGACTCACTCATGGGTCCTTTCCAAATACCCACACTTGAGGTCTTTGCACTTGACCACTTGTCCGCTTACATAACGTATTTCCTGTATTTGGCCCAAGTGTTCAAGTGAGCATGAAGCCCATAAGGGTGTGTAGAACTTTTCATTACCTGATGGCACACACATATAGCGTTCAATTGAGTGGATGACTTAGTAACTAGCCTTGCCTCCCAATGTGCAAACTATCCATCCTAAATAGTATATGAAATTTGAATATGTGCGTCCCAAAATATAGTGTGTTGAAAAATTAAGCCAAAAGTCCCCCAATTTTTTGTCTACAATTTCTGGTAGATTTTAGAGGATTTGGCTCAGAACTACAAACATGAATAAAGCCAACTGCAAAATGGTGAATATTTGTGAGACCGATGGTTAGCAGAACGCAATTTTATGACAAGGCAGTATGTCCCAAAGCTTGCCTATACTCTTCAGCTATACTCAAAAGTATCAACTTATTCTTGACAAAAACAGTACATACTTTAAGGGCATGAAATATGAAAGCTAGCTGGCAGATAGCAGTCTCTTGTTTGTTCTTGAACTAATCATTTTTTGAGTGAAACGGTCGAGGGAACGATTCATAACTCATAAAGACAGTAACTCATCAGCATCGCCACCTACTGGTGTAACAATGTAATCTCCAGAAAATGTCACTGTAAAATTCACTGAGACTGGGAGTGAGTCAAACTCGAGGACTACACCTAGTTGTTGAATAAAACAAATTACATTGCATAAGCACATATTACTAAACAAGGACAAAAGGCTTCATTTATAATTTTTCTCAAATTGGATAAGTCTATAAACAGATGATGTAACTGAAAATATGAAGGGTGTTTCAAAAATGAATAACTTATGCATCCACACACTCCAATGCTTTGCTGTTTATTTGGGTGGTCTTATCTGTACTCAGCAGGGAAAGGCAGTGTGAGGGTGAGAGAAAGCTCCACATCTCCCTGAGAGGATTCAGAGGTGGAGGGGATGACACACATCAAATACTCTGGATGGCATAAGAGAAATGCCCATTGCTTCCATTTCAGTGAACCCGGCTCGTGCTTCTGGTTGCAAAGTGAAGTAGCCTCATTCTAAAGATGGGGTCACGTGAACATTCACAGTCTGTGGTCTTCTAGAAACTGTAATCGCATGACAAACAAAGCCTACAGCACATTTTCAAGTATCATATAACATGATTAGAAAGAGAGAGTGAGAGAGATGATGGAACATTAATCTCCTACTTAAAGTCTGATTGAAAGAATGCTTGCATTTTTAAGTTAAATGTTTTCAATTTAATTTTTTAGCATTTTGCAATGAAGAAAATTACAGAATTTTGTTGGACTGCTTCATTTAAAATCCTAATATTCAATAGTTAACATATCAATAAAATTTGTAAAAACGAATTATTATGAGATGATGATCTTTATATGATTATTTTAATAATAATAATAATAATTGAAAGTGGCCGCAACTACATCTTGGTAAAAATAGCTATCTTTTTTGTACAATGTGTGATTATTTTAATAAAAGCTATTTTTACTATACCACAAGAAATGTGACTGACTGACTAACTAACTAACTAACTAAATATGCTTTTCACAGAGGCTTTTTAATTAACTTTTTTATATACAAAACCTTTTTTTTTCAAAATCACTGCTATGGTGTTGCGTCTCCTAATTTTTAAATTGTTTCTTGAACAATGCATCTGAATGAATAAATGTATAAATGTAAATTACGTAAACTTTTTTTTCTTCACTATTATTTAACAGTAAGTGCCATTTGGCACAACTGAAAGACACTCAGATTACTGTAGTGGGTGGAGGGGACAGACAGGAGTTTTTAAGGTTTCACACACACACACACACACACACACACACACAGTCCCCCGATGTTAAATAGGGAAACTGACAGAGCTTTTACATCTCCTTTTGTTTAATATGGAACCTGATAATAGAGTTACTGAATTCAGTTTGTTTACACTGAATGACCTCCTATGGCTTATAAAATTAAATGAAAGTTTCCAAAGTAATCTTTTGTGTGTGGTAAATGGCTGTAAATGATGATTCAGGACATTTTTAGCTATTCGCTGCAGTGCTGTGGCTAACAGACCTCTCAGGGCTAATAGCCTCTACCTTTCCTTTCAACTTATTATGTGACTGAAGAAAGAGTGCAGCTATTAAAGATTGGCTCAGTCTATCAATTCAAAAACAGCTGAAGATGCAGAAAAGGCTTCTGTGAGAACGTTGAATGAATTTTAACATCCTGGTCTCTTAGACCTCAAATAATATATGCCATATTTTAAAGAAAGGCCTATTCATGAAATATCCTGCCAGTTACTCTCCCACACTTGTTGGACTGAAAACGAGAATTTGTTAACAAGGGTCTCAAACTGCTGGGGTTCAGTAGACAGGTGTTGTTCACCACCAGGGGATGAGGTAGTTACAGTTTTTTCAATTGCTTACACACTAAAATTAAAACTTTCCCACAATTAGCAAAACCTTACACTCAAGGAGCAAAACACCGGCCTAGATTTGCACAACTGTAAGCACATTGTCAGCTTCACACTTTTTGTAAAACATTACACACAGTGATTTGCAAAACACTAAACACACTTGTATGCATTTGACACAGAAATTTATCATGATGTCATTTCCTTGCAATTTCAAAGCAAAGGCTCTCAAATGAACACACCCAATTGGTTAAACACAGCCACCAGGTGTGCACACACACTGGTGCTTAATTGTAGACACACCAATCAGGTTTAAGCACTATAAGAAGGCAACAGGTAAGTTCACCTGTCTTCAACAAAAATGGACGGTGTTAGAGGAAGAGGGAGAGGGAGAGTGCGGATGAGAGGGGGAATCCAGAGAGAGAACAAGGTGGAGGACGAGGAAGAGGGAGAGGGAGACCTGGAGGAGGGGTAGGACATGCACAAAGAAGACAACCAAATCTGTGTGACGAAATTCACTTTTGAAATGCTACAATTGTGGACCATGTAATAAACCACGGACTAACACTGAGGGAGGCTGGACTGAGAGTACAGCCTAACCTAAGCAGGTACACTGTGGCATCAATAGTTCGGACATTTCGTCAAGAGCGCAGGTGAGAAACTTATCTTCTGTCAACAGAAAATCCATAGTTTACTGCATGTACTATATCAACAGTTTTGGTATCTATTCGTGTATCATTTTACAGTAAGCTACATGTATTTTGTTTGGCCAACATAGGATTAAAGTCGAGAACACCAAGGAGGGAGAGGCCCCATATTCACACAGGAACAAGAGAGCGAGAGATCATAAACCTCGTTTTGGCAAATAATGCAATCAGACTTAGAGAAATTCAAGCCCATATTGTCAATGATCACCCAATTTTCGTCCAACAGGTCTCTCTGTCAACAATAGCCCGTATCCTTAAAAAAAACAAAGTTCTGATGAAACAACTGTATAAAGTGCCATTTGAAAGAAATTCAGACAGGGTGAAAGTCCTGCGGCGTGAATGTGGTGGTACGTTTTGTTCACTGACTGTAGTATTGTGTACTGCACAACCTTTTTACTGTACATGTAATTTTACTGTATAGCAGACCTACAGTATATTGATCTACACAATGATGTTTTGCTGTATTTCAGAGTTTTGCAAAAGGATGCGGAGGAAGTCCTGCATGAGTTTTATATACATTGATGAGGCTGGATTTAACCTGACAACAGTGAGAAGGGGAAGAAACATCATTGGCCACAGGGCTATTGTCAATGTACCAGGGCAACATGGGGGTAACATTACCCTTTGTGCTGCCCTTACACAGAATGGGGTCCTCCACCGCCATGCCAACTTGGGTCCTTACAACACTGACCTCATTCTTAAATTTTTAGACCGATTACACAATATTATCACAGCAGCAAACCAAAGGGACCAGATGCAATACATTGTCGTCTTGGACAATGTAGCTTTCCATCGTTCTGCTCTGGTCCAAAACTGGTTTCATCAACACCCACAATTTACAGTTCAATACCTTCCACCTTACTCGCCCTTCCTAAACCCCATCGAGGAGTTCTTCTCAGCATGGCGGTGGAAGGTTTATGATTTCCGGCCCTATGTCCAGATGGCCTTCATTCAAGCTATGGAGGAAGTATGTGATCAAATTGAAGCCGCGTCCATACAAGGGTGGATTCATCACTCCAAAAGATTCTTCCCACGTTGCCTTGCAAATGAAAATATAGCCTGTGATGTTGACGAGGCCCTGTGGCCAGATCCAGCTAGGCGGAGAGATGTTAGGTTTTTATTTTTTTTATTCTGTACTGAACTGGATATGTAATTTGTTACAGTATTACTGTAAGCTAACAGTACAATGCTATGTTTAGTAATACTGGAAAATGTTTTGTTGAAATGTTCCGTATTGACTTTTTTTGTTGTTGTTGATATTTTCATTAGTCTGCACATGTGGTGTTGGTGAATTTATTTTTACACTTTCTGTGTAAATGCTGAAAGTGTTTTAGGTTGAGCACAGGAGTTTTTAACTGATTCAAACAGAATCGGACCATATGATGGTTGTGTTTGTTATGACAACAAAATGAGGTTTTTATAAGACATTGCATAGTTTTGACACGTGTTCCATTTTGCAAATTATCTGAGGTGTTGTGCTACTTTGGTGTAGTATTGTGTGAAGGGGTTTTAAAAACCGGGCCCGGTTTTCAAAATTGTGCATAAGTAATGGGAAAAAAAAAACGTAATAACAAACATAAACAGTGTTTTTATAACCATTTTGACACTGCCATACTTTGAAGGTACATAGATGTCAGTTAGACAAAATGATTAAGATTTAAGTAGCCATTCTAGCATATAGTGTTCCACAGTGTTTTCAACAGGAAGTGCAGGGGACTTTTAATTAAGATTATTTGACTGGAGGAAACCGGACTTTAGGACACTGTTGGATGTGTTTTCCACTCTAAATGGACAAAAATGGGAATGTAATTTCATCTGTCACATGGGATTTATTAACATATCTTTTTTTAATGGATTATTTGGAAACAAGATGGGGAATTCTAAGATAAGATGACAACGGACTTGTAAGATAAATATTTTTTTAAATGTTTATTTTTATTTGGAGTAATACTTTGAGCCCTACTTAGGGATGGGACTAAAATGGTTTGTTATTGGTAATGGAGTAAAAACGTAGGCCTATGGGCCTAATTCTGTATTGAGTATCTAAGAACAGTGTTTGAATTAATTTAATAAAAAAATATATATATATTATCAGCTTTGTTACACTGTGAATCATCTGTACAGTTATTTTAGCAGCCATTATGGTTTTGATTTTTATTATTAATGGATGGACAGGCCTTTTTGGAGTTCAGGTAGTTTTATCAAGCGACTAGAAACGCAATCTGGTTATAAAATAATGGTAAGAAATGTAATTAAAGGCTAAAAGGTAATAGCAATCAATTAACATATGATATATGTAAATGAAATGTTTTTTATGTAAGTCATTCAGGCAAAATAAAGTGGCTTGAATAACTGAGCAGCACGTCTGTCAACCGACAGGCACTCCTTATGTCGACAGCATTGGTTTAACGGTCTGTCTCACGACGTAAAGCAGCGCAAATTAACAGCATTGCATACTAAACTCGCCAAAAACATTTAACATGCACTATAAACCTATTCATCCCCACAATATTTTGCAATAAAGAATCATTTTTTATTGAACAAAACCTGAAATCTAGAACCTAAACTGCTTAAATAATTTGTATTCTCTCAGATTTAGTGAATAGAAAGTGCTGTTTGTGAGCAATATAAACCTGCAGGCTGTTAGTTTAAGACCCCTTGTGTATAATATCTGACATTATAACGCACATTAGACTATGTGTCAGGATGATCATCTCTCTTCTTTCACTACCACATGTGTTTGACTGTGTTTGGCCCTGACGGTTGATGCAACACTAAAGCCTTGCTAATGGTGGCGGAGGTTAGATGTCACCAGAGGTTTATAAGGGAGTGGGATATCCTGTCAACAGCGTTTTAGACAAATGGCAACCTTTACTTATCCACGCTCTATGGTCTCTGATTAATTAAACATTCCATTAATGTCAAACAGCATTAGTCATGTGAAGATCCTCTGGCTGCGGTTTGGAGGCGAGAGAGCTCTGCAACTGAACCCACATTTGCGCTGATCATATATCATATGTGTAATCATACATATCCAGCTATATGTAGGTTTCACACTGAAATTATGACAAGTAAAGCTATAGCATAAACATACATGGGCATAAAGGTTGGCTAACCATGTGGTTCTTTCAGGCTTTGTTAAGCAAGATTGGTGTAAATGCCATGCACTTTTGAAAGTTCAAGATGGCAGCTTGCTCTCAGCAAGCTTTACTGAAAAAAAAGAAGTCATTTTAAAGAGGCATTAAGTTTCGTCTTGAAGAATACTTGTTTAATACAGTATTGTAAATCATTGGGTGATGTTGCTAAGTATTTAAAGATCTGGGTATAAGGTTGCTGACTTGGTTATGATTAAATAGAGATTTGTTCTATATGGTTTAATGTGTCAGGGTTGGTTGGCATGGCCCAGTAAACCCCTGCTGGTAGACGCTGGAACTACACCATCTTGTAGACTAAAACAAATATCTTTTTCCATTGATGGCTGTTCAAAAGTGACCATATGTTCTGTTGCCTCAATCAGTAACAGGTGGCGTTTTGTATGAAGCGATCTTCTAAGGATACTGGTGTCAATTTGCCTTCCAAGGCACCATAATGTGATGCCTAATGATCTGAAACCAAATCAAATTAGTTTTATAGAAAAGCGAGTAAATATTTGCTGGCTAAAATTCATATTTCTTGACAGAAAATGAATCATCAGTTATAATGTTTTTTCTTTTAACTGCTCCTTCAGACATATTTTTTATTCTTTCAGCCAGCAACCCAAAGGCCAAGCTTGGCAGTGTTTTAATATTCTGTGAGTGTAGCTATAAAGCTGTACTTGTATCTCTAGATTATCTAACATGACTTTTGCTGTGCTTCTCTCACATGTTGCCTCATATCTTTGCTATAAGATGAAGATTTGTACAGTGCGGTGTTTTTGTTGACATTTAGTTGACATTTGCTCTCCCTGTTTTCAGTTTTCTTTATGCCCCCACGGTTGATTTATATGCTGGTTTTAAGGTAGTAGGTTGTATAGTGGTATTGGGTTAAAGGGTGCATATACTGGGGGAAAATAATAGATTAACTAAAAGGGATACAGCTTCTATTATATTTGCCTATTGAGTTTAAAACATATTAAGAGAATTTAAGAGGAAAGTAAGAGTGTAATTTCAAAATGAATATTATTTTTAGGATTTCAGAATATATTGGTAGAACATTGGTTATTGACCATGTTTTTTAAATTATCGGTTTTGGTTGACATTGGATATTTAAATGTGCATGCTAATTTTTTATTTTTATATTTGGATCACCTTTTCCATAATCTAAATCTCATTTAAAGTAAATCTAATAACTAATTTAACACTGTTAAATCTCAAAATTGAACATCCACCTTTCATACTGTACATTTATCATCTTGCGATGCCTAAATTCACATTTACAATGATTAATTTGAGCTTTTTTGCTACTCTATTATTTTGTCTATATATAACATTTTTTATATATACATTTTTATTTTTTATTTTATAAAAAATTTTTTATTTAGACAAAATACTATATGATTATGATAGCGGTAATTTATTGGTATTGGCATAATTTTAATATTTGTGTATCCCTATTGGCTTAAGATGTACATGACATCTATATTTCTAGATGTAAATAAGTCAGTCTCGAAGGATCATATAACTAACTTCTTGGCTTAAACGTTCTCTACATGCATTGATTTGACTTTTTGATGTCGACTGGAAGTTTTTCTCCTCCTGCTTAGAAGAGCTAGTAAAGGACTGGGCTAGTGCTGGTAACAGGTGTATAATAGGTTAGATAGTATGAGCTCTCAGCTGTAGAATAGTTCATATTTCCTCTATCGTGAGCATATGTGCTGCTTCAAAGGACAAGAGATTCTGCCTACTGAAACGAATCCCCCCTATCAGGGAGAAAAACATGGCAGAGGTTTCACAGATCATTTTCCAGCCTGAATCTGATAAGATGTTGACTAACCATGATTTCCTGTTACAATCAGCAAAAACATGAGAGACATTAAACATGGACACAGAATACAGAAAACACGGCGGTTTACTGAGCGGTTCCAGCAGCTCGTTGAAGCTCGCGGAGGAACACGTCTGTCCTGGTTTCGGAGCTGCTGTCATTTACATGCCTTTCATCTTCAAACCCCACATGCTCCAGGGGGAAATGCTTCACTTGAAGATACGGTTCAATAATTCAGAGACACGAAAGGGATCTGCTCTCTTTAAGACTTAGAACCAGGGATGCTGATTGAAACAAGTTTAGGGCGACTTGCTGGCTGTAAGTGGTTTGCCACCTGCTCTCTTTTTAATTTGCCATGTGGTGGAGCAGTAGAAAGTGTAAAAAGACAAAAGGAAAGCAAAGAAAAGAACAGGACAGTTATTTTTTGAGACATGGGGCAAACTTTTACGGGACATTATTATTATTATTGGTGTTTATTATTATTATTATTATTATTAAATAACAACATTTCTGCTTTGAAATTATTTTATCAACATTTTAAGAATATTCTTTTTACTCTCTTCCCCTAGCAGATTGTAAAAAAAACTAATTTCATTAAAAAATTGCTAGTAAATTTCACAATTATTTACAAAGAAATGGCAAGTAACACATTGAATTAAACATGAAATTTGAAAGTAGAACGACTGAAAAAAACTGTTATAAGGAAAAATAAGTAGTGTATCTTTCAAAATAATTCACATCATACTTGTCACAACTCTCAGATTTTATATATGAATTTATTTATTTAAAGATGTTATTTTGCTTATAGTTAAATGCTTATATTTGTTGCATAAGCACCATGTTATGTCAACTCCATCACACAATTACGGAAAATGTTTGCGATGGAAATGTTTCCCTTTAATTTTACAAACTCTGCTGCATTTTCAGGAGTTTGCACCCAAACATGGTGAACACCTCGAAACACGATGAACAGATTAATCCAAAATAGTTCCTTAATACATGAACTTTTCCAGTTTTGGCGCCTGATTTTCTTAGTACCCAAGATGCAGTGAGAATGAATCATCAGCAGCCTTTTATTGGACTTTAAGTAAACATAAGTAAAGAGCTCCATTCACCCTTCTTTTAATTTCAGTGTAGGTGTACAAGCATTAAAGTTCAACTACTGGAAAAAGTATGAAGTAACACTGCAATTAATGGTTGCAGCTCACAATTTCCATTGTCAAATTTGTATTTGTTAATGAACCACTCACAGTTTGCAAGGTGACAGCTGTAATCACCCCATATTCTGCGAGGTGAAGCTGTAATTACCCTGTGCTGTCCACACGTTACTATTGCCTGCATTTACATCAGCAACACAATGTAGAAGTATGGCACAACCTTAACACCCATCTGTCTGAAATGTATTGGATGTATTCTTCCTGTGTGGAATGGCTGACAGATAACTACTGCCCACGCCTCTGTAATTTACAGACATTAACCACATTCACAAGGCCTGGCAGTGTCAGTACGAAACGCTTTAAGCAACTCCTTAATTTACTTCATTGCATGTCTAACATGAATATTTGTATATAAAAGATGCATTTAAAAGAGAAATACATTTGCATTTCAATATTTCTTTTGAAATAGACGTTGACAGATATTTATATTTGGAGTTGACAGACATGTGATGTTTCTTTTCAGGAATTAACATCATGCAAAGCTAATTCCTAGTCTATTTACCATCCAGCAGACTTTAAAATACATGTGGGAGGTTTTTCAAAAAGGCAGTTGAGTAACAGTTTATTTTCCTGCAGTGTTAGTATATCCCAAGGGATTCAAAGGAAAAGGAAAATTCGCTTAAATTTTACTCACACTCAGGCTGCTTCATCAGAACAGAGTTGGAGAAATTTTAAAAACATTATAATAATCCACAAGTAATTGTTATGACTCCAGTTCGTTCATTATCGTCTTGTGACGTGTTTGCAATAATAAACAAACAAATCCATCAATAAAGGTCCATACATTACATGGCTTTTGAAATTGGTTTTAAAGATTTAAAAACGCTGGGCATCATACACTTAACCAACTTTGTAAACAGGCACAGAGAATAAACTAAACGCTGAGCGAATAAGGCCACCTTTCCCCCCTATGACCATTTGGATCCGACATTTTTAGTTTCAGACTTTGATTCCATCCAGTCGGAGGATATAACATGTTTGATATTTTCAGCCGATTTTAGAACGCATATTGTTTTCATTTGTCATGCACCTCCTAGCATTAAGGTGCATGTTTCTGTTTGAGTTCGTTGTTATTGGAACAACTTTAAAGTCTGGTAGTGTAAACCTCAGTCTTATAGGTATGCGGGTAGTTTTTCCTCTGTGACTTTACGAATTTTATGATGTCTAGCTTTTTAAATCCTGATCAGATTTTAAAAGTTGTGTAGCGTATATAAGCCTTAAAATGCTAGGCATCATCAATGTTGGGTACGTTACTCTAAAAAAGTAATTAATTATATCTACTAATTTTCAACAGTGTAATTAGATTACTGTACAAATTACTCTCTCCAAAAAGTATTTAATTAATTACTTTCTAAATCCTATATCAACCTCGACAAGTTAATGATACAAGGATAGACATGAAACGGTGCTTTTAATTCTTTCAAATAAATAATAGATAAATATATCAATTATTCTGGTCACACTTTAGATTAGGGTCCAATTCTCACTATTAACTAACTATTAACTATGACTTTTGCCTCAATAAACTGCTTATTAATACTTAGTAAAGTAGTTGTTAAGTTTAAGAATTGTGTAGGATTAAGGATTTAGAATATGGTCTTGCAGAATAAGACATTAATATGTGTTTTTAAGTAATAATAAACAGCCAATATCCCATATTCATGCTAATAACCAACAAGTTAAAAGTGAGAATTGGACACTAAAGTGTTACCAATATTCTTATTAACTCACCAAAGTATTTAAAGTGAGAAGGGTACATAAAAAGCATGCATTTTAAGGTTAGACTTTAAATGTTGATGTATTGTATATAAATGTTCTACAGTCTATACACAGTATTAAATTCAATTACATAAGAAGTAACTGTAATTAAATTACAGAAAAAATAAGTGTAATCCCTTACTTTACTTTTTCAAGGGGAAAGTTATTCAATTACAGTAACTAATTACTTGGTAACAAATTACACCCAACATTGGGCATCATACACTTACCAACTTTGTATACAATCACAAAGGAAAAACTTGGCATCATACATTAAATGACTGAGGATCATACACTACCAGACTTTAAAGTTATTCTGATCACAACAAACTCACACAGTGTTGAAAACAATGTGTTCTAAAATAGGCTGAAAATATCAAACATATTTGATAGATGGGATCATAGTCTGAAGCTAATAAATCAGAGACTGTGACCAATATATGCACCTTTTTCGTAAACGTGGAAGTAAACCTATGGGCGAGACTTCCGGTTCGTTAGACGTACCGGGAAGAGTAGTAACAGTAAAAGTAAGAGAAGAATAAAACATGCAGTAACGGTCTTTTATAAACTCGTTACCTCTACAAACCAGTGTGTTCATAATTAAGATAATACATTAAAATAATATGGTAAGACACACCCATTTTCAATATCAAGCTGCAAAAGGAGCGGTTCTGTACAGATAAAAATAGCTGGACGCGGATGAGACAGGAAGCTAGACCCATAGAATTTACAAATGGAATTTACCCATTTTTACGGCAAGAAAAAGGTTGATACACTACGCAATTTTCTATAAAAATCTGTCAACTCAAACAGTAAATTGGGAAAAATATCTGGGCAAAAGTCGTGAGCTAAAATATGAATCCTCTATCCATAGTAAATAATAAGTGGGCTAAAATATGAGTCCTCTATCCATAATATAGTTTTCTCCAGTGAGTTGTTTTGTCTGAATCTGGAGAGACATTTGTGCAGATCACTGTTTATAAGTGAAACAGTGTTGTGATGTTTTTAATATACTGTTTGGGCTCTTATTCTGCTGGCACACATTCACTGAAGAGGACCAATTGGTGAGCAAGTGAGATAATGCTAAAATTAAATAAGTAATTAATTAACAAGTAATTCAGAATTTTGAAATATGTGGATGCATTTTTGTACCTTGCATGGAAAATCTTGCAAGCAAAGCTCAGTGTGTTCTGGAGATATTAGCTGTATTCTGTAGCTCTGGGAATAATGAAGATAATCAGAGCTGTACAGTTGGAAGGAGAGGATTTGCGATGTAGTGGCGTGTGTATTAATATGAAATGCATATGAATGAGGTTATTTTTGTTCTGACTCTAAATGCTTTTTGTTGTTTTGTTAATTTTCCACTTCAGTTCATAGTGGAGCTGATGAAAAATGATTTAGGATTACACCTTTGCCATCCAGTTTACTTTGTATTTAGTCAAAAGGAAAATATAAGATTAAGAGACCTTTCGGCTTGAGTTGACTTGAGGCCTGTTAAGGCTGCAGATGTGATGCAGTGTTTTCGAATTTTGTCCTGTCCACCAGTGTGGACACTTTTCTAAAATGATTCAGACTGATGCTTAGCTGAAGTCAATCAGGGTGGCTGGTGGAGAGGACAGGGAGCACATTCTTGGCCTCTGTTTAAGGTGCCCACAGAGTTTCACTGAGGGTGCAATCAACCTTCATTAGGAATCCCATCCATTCTTTCTAATTGTGATTTGTTTTTTGTTTTTTGACCCAATGAGAAGAAAAAGTCAGCATATTAGCGGCCATACTGATGTCTAGCAAATGTGTACAAGGAAGTTAATGTCTATTTAATAGGAAATACAGTAAAAACAGAAAAAAAAAATTATACAGTTAAAATGTTCTTCATAATCATTTTAAAATGCATTTCTTTCCTGTGATAGCAAAGCTGGATTTTCAGCATCATTACTCCAGTCTTCAATGTCACATGATCCTTCAGAAATCATTCTTTTTTTATGTTTTTATTCATTTCATTACTGTTAATTTTTCAGTTCAGCCATTCACGCTTTTCAGTTTCACTAATTGATATGCTGCTCTTTGTAACAGCAAAAAAAAAAAACATATAGATTATATATATATATATTATATATATATATGATATATATATATATGTGCAAATAGAAAGAAATTGACTGGTGTCTTGTGATACTCCCCCCCCCCCCCCACCTGGCAATTCTGGCTCTTGAATTGTTCATTATAAAGCATATAAAAGAAGCCAAACTTGTATATCTTTTAACGGCATGAAAAAACAATGAATTGCTTGCGAACAGCAAAATCCAGGACCTTCAGTGACTCCAAATATTTTTCAGGAGAACTAGAAGACTTGCTGATGAGGCTTCACATGTGATGTTTGTTTTTGCAGTTCTCATTATTTCATACATTTTATTTATTTTTGGCCCATCCAATTACAGCGAAAACTCACAAAGATCAGAGAATCACACTGGGAGAATTTCAATGTTAGAGGGCCTTTAATGATTCACTTCAAAATGTGATCTTAAAATTCTATATGACTCTTATGTACACAAGCTCACATAATCGAGGGGTTGCTGTGTCCTCTAGTGAGACATTTTTTGCACAAATAAGTCTGTGTTGGCTGCAGTGTTCTGTATTAAGTGTTTTCTTGAGTTATTAGCTGTAATGGTGGTGAATATGGCTCTGAAGTTCTCAATTAGAAAAGCAGGTGTTGATTTAACAGACCACTGACAGGGAAATTGGTGCAATGAGGCAAAGATGATATACGAGCTTTAAAATATCATTCACTGGAAGTTTTACCAACTATAACATGCAGCAGTAACCCCGTTACCTAAAGGTTCAGCCTTTCAAAATATCTATTTTTAGTGTTGTTCTGTACCTGCTTGAGTAGATCTGGTGTGAGACTACCAACCTGTATTCTAATCAAGTAATAAAAAACACATTTTCTTAATGAGGTAACCTACTTTACAGGCACACAGTTACAGAATCTGTGATGCAAAACTATGTGCTATTTCTATTTTTAGTGAAGGACAGTGAGTTAACCCAAAAAATCTATGAAAACTCTCATACATTTCATTCTGATGGAATCATGAAGGCAAAATTGCTTAAAGGGATACTTCATCCAAAAATGTAATTTCTGCACTCTCATGTAGTTCCAAATCTGTATGACTTTCACTCTTCTGTAGAACACAAAAAGGATATATTTTGTTAAATGTACTGGTTGCTACTTTTTCAAGCTATTGCAATGAACAAAGTACACAGAAAATGATCATAAAAGAGTCCCATATCAGTCACACGATGGTTTTATGTGAGAAACAGACCAAAATTCTATAATTTTTTTCTGAAAAACTGTTATTTTGTACATTGTAAACAATATCAGAGGGCTGACAGTCTACTTTCTTGTGTAACAATGGGCTTCATTCATGAAACATGAGCAGAACGGATATAAATCGTTCGTAAAACCATTCTTACGTAAATTGCTGCATTAAGTAAACTGCAACAATTCACGCAAGAGCGATTTTGCGAGCAATTTTCACCGAAAAATTTATTTTGCTCATGTTTCATGAATGAGACCTATTGAGTGTGGCACTTTTTGTGTTGAGCAACTTTTTAGACAGCCCTGTTTCAGAATTCAACTCACGCTCTCTGCCTTCAAAAGCACTTCAGCAGCGCTCCGTTAGAAATATCAGGGGAGAACACACAGGCAAGAACATTATTCTGTATTGCAGAGATCAGCCGAGCCCCTGACTCCAACTCTTAATGTGTTTGGGTCAGTTACGTGTAAGAGTGTGCAAAGTTCTTAGAAACATACTCTTTGTACTCAGGTTGGTTTCAAACTTTTAAGCCATTTTCGGGAAAAGTTTCAATTTGATGGCTCATTTGGTGTAACCATCAAGCAAATGCGCAAATAAGCTTTTTCATTTATTTATTTATTTTATTTTGACATCACTGAATACTGAACATTGTTCACCTAATTTTTGTCGACACAATGTTCCATTTTGCAGGATTCTTTGATGAATAAAGGTGAGGAATAAAAATGAAATATCATCCTTGCTGAATGCATCCTTTTGTGACTGAAAAAGTATTACTGTATTGAATAAATAAATAAATACAGTAAAATACAGTTCAAAGTAGTGTTATAACAGATTTCAAGGACAAATTTCACATCATTGGTGCACAAATGGTGGATTCTGCATTTTAAAATAAAATAAAATACATAAATATCATACAAGGATACGGCCAATGGACACATTTTGTTACTCCCCCCCCACCCCCCACCCCCCCCAATTAAAATTTTTCTCCGGATGTATCAGGGCAATTATAGTGACGTTTTGACATAATGGCCCCATAAAAAAGAAATTAGAGCAATAAGGAGCATGTTGATCATGGAAGAGGTATATTCAAATCATTGTATGTATAATTTGCTTTTTTAATGTATTTTTGAATACATTAAATACCATCTGCTTGTTTACTAACCATAATGTGTTTACCAACCCATAGAATAATGAAAGTAAGTGTTTCATATGAGAATGTTACTCATTCAGTTGCTGCTTCTGAAATCAAGCCTCTGTAGGTAAATAAAGAGACCAGACACAGAAAATGAATGAAAGGCACTAATGCATCACATCTGACACGAAACAACACGAAATGTGAATGACGTGCAAGACACACTCGTGAGCGCCAGAATCCCTTCAGCTTGCAGTCGTTCTTTCCCAGTGCGCTGCCAAACAATGAAACAGCTGTTGGACTGATATGATCCCAGCTTCAGGAATAGCAAATCAGATTAGCTTGAATTAAATCTTATTCTTCAGGGTTTAAGCAGCAGAATGCTTTAGAAACGGGATCACAGCCGTGAGAGAATAGCAGCATGGGTTCTGTGTCTAGCACAATATGAGGGGAGTGAGTACAAGGAAAACACAGTGAAATTTGCTGAGCTGAGCAGAAGGTTTTTGAAGCACAGTGCAATGCTAATTACAGCATCTGCCAGCTTTAATTCAAAGCCTGGAGTCACAGTATCGTTAAAAACTGACACCATCTCACCTAATATCAGCCTTTGCCACAGCACAGCACTGATCTGCTATTATTACATGTGTGTTGCATGATCTATATGAGAGTTATGAAAGGCCAATAGCAAAAAGACAACATCAAATTCTGGCATGAATGCTTGTGTTGCTTCATGTAACACAATGGTGTCAGTTTCAAATTGATTAGTTGTTGTTTTTTTGCTCCAGGCGTGCTGCTTGCTTTGCCAGTTGGTCTGATGCAGTTTTCATTCTCTCATGCTATTGAAACATAAAGTACTATAGGGTAATATTATCTAATGTGCAAATTTAAAGACATTTAGCTTTAGCATGCCAACTGAAACCACAATTACCCTCCTTTGAGTCATAAACTGCTCTCTAACATTCATATTGCTGGAGGATAGTGATATACAAATGGCTCATTGCTATTTAATGGATCCATATGAGGCGTGATATGTGAGCAGATTGAGATGGACATGAGCTTCTACATATAGAGGTATGGTTTGCACATGGGACCATCTCTGTCCTTGTGTTGGACGTAGCATTGAAATACTGTATAATGCATAATTCATGCTGATAGTCTGCATGCGTCATAAGAGTTTGAAGACCCAAATTCCAGCGCAGCTGTTGTTCCTTCAGGCCACGCAGGAGCACAAAAACAACCATATCCATCTTTCTGCAGCATGTCATGGCCATGGATGTTGTTTATCCATGATGTATTTTGTTGAAAATAATCTTGCTTCTTGTCAGACACCAAGCACAAAATATTCACGGCAAATCATGTATTCACTTTTGTCACACAATACTCCATTTTGAAATTTCTACCAATGAAAACTAGGCTGAAATGTGAGAGGGAAATAGCAAGCAAATTGAATATAATAACTAAAAATGTTTTGTGCCAAAAATATTGTAAATTATTCATTGCTTTCCAAATGACACAAGCACATGTTGTAAGCAAATTAATGTTAGAAAACACAGATTAATGGACTGCCCATGTTATTGATTTTTATATACTATGATGGTATTTATTAAGATTTTGATTTAGCTTTTATTTATTTTTTTACTTTTCATTTTAATTTTAAGGTTTTAGCAATTTTGTGGCATGTTTGTCATTTTTAATTGTTTTCTATGTACGTTTAATATGTTGTATTTATTTTGCTATTTACTTCAAACTTAAAATTGTATGTGACCCTGGACCCCAAAACCAGTCTTAAGTATAAAAAAAAAAAAACTTGCCCCTTTTAGTGTCACAAATCCGGTCCACGAACTTCCGTCGGCTAACCATCAGAGGTCACCCTTCCCATTTCATTGACTCTTGCACTCACACTGTTGCATATCACCCCGGACTACATATCCCATCATCCACTGCACTAACGACACACACACTGTTGATCGCACAGCACTGATTGCACAGCTGTTATCACTCACACACCTCACTATTTAACACTCACTCTGATACCCATTGCAGGGCGAGTTATTTAACACTTATTGTCGGTAGCTACACTACAGCGCCCCGTAGCCTCCCTAGGCTAGTTTTGCCTAGCCAGTTGGGAATAGCCGAGTTTTGCTTGCCTAGTTTTGCCTTGCTAGTTTGCCTTGCCTTGCCTTGCCATTGATTGCCCTTGTTGTTTTCTCCGGTTGTGTCTTGCCTGTTTTCCTGGATTTCTCCCTTTTAGCCTTGCCTCTGTGACTCTGTCTGCCAATCGTCGAACCACGCTAGCCCTAGGATTATTCTTGTGTCTTGCCGCCATATACCTGTGTGCCACTGTTCCGACCCTGCCTGTGTTTCTGACCTCCCCTGCTTTAAATAAAGCTTGCTTATGGAACCGCACGTCTCACGTCTTGTTAGCCCAGTAACAGAATACTCGGCCACACAAGGATCCAGCAGCTTTTCATGTGGACATTGGCCAGGTATGGACACTGCGAGACTCTTGTTAGCCCTCGAGCAGGGTTGGCGAGCGCTCGAGGATTACGTACAGGAGTATTTGGATCTTGCATATTTTTCTGATCTGCCTGACTGTGTGCTCATAGACTTTTTTGTGAGGGTATCAATGAACCTTTAAAAGACACAATTAATCCGTGAGGGTCCCCGTTCTTCTCCAAGTGAATTTATGCATTATGCTCTGTTGTCTGTTGGTTCAACGTTCACTGTGGGTATCGCGGAGGAACAAGACCCCGCACTCACTCATGTAATGGCAGCCACACTAGAGCACGCTCACAAAGGGCGGACACTGCAAGCGCCCAGTCAGTCAACTTGGATCTTCACGAGTCGGGTCGGGTCAACGTGTGGATCTTCACGATCGGGTCGGGTCACCGTTGATCCTTCGGGTCGGGTCGGGTCACCGTTGATCTTTCAACGAGTCGAGTCAAGTCAAGTTGATCACATGCGTCTGTCAGGTCAAACGCTCTTCGTGAGTCAGGTTAGTCACAGTTGATAATCATGAGTCTAGTACAGTCACAGCTGATAGTTAGGAGTTAGTCAAGTAACAGTGATCGCATGGGGCAAATCAAGCACAGTTTATGATCAATTAGTTTAGTCAAGTCACAGTTGATTGTCATGAGTCACGTCAGGTTACAATTCATTATCATGAGTCGAGTCAAGTCAAGTCACAACAGATCTTCATGAGTCAAGTCAAGTCACAGCTGATAGTTATGAGTCTAGTCAAGTCACAGTTGATCTTCCTGAGTCGAGTCTGGTCACAGTTGATCTTCCTGAGTCGAGGCTAGTCACAGTTGATCATAATGAGTCAAGTTACAGTTCATTATCATGAGTCAAGTAAGGTCACTGCTAATCTTCATGAGTCAAGTCACAGCTGATATTCATGAATCAAGTCAAGTCACAAGCGGTTCTCCAGGAGCCTCGTCCGGTCTCAGCTGTTTTTCTGTACCGAGACACGTCCGTCACAGGCAACTTCTAGAGTCTCGCATGTTCAGTATTCATCCAGAGTCACGTCAAGTTCAAGCTAGGCATCCGATTCACGTCGCAATCACAGTGCTCATCCAGAGTCCTGTCACGTCCTGTCTGTTGCACCCAGATTGTCGGGGTCGGTCCGTCGGTATCCCAGCCTGGTGTCCATTGTGAGGGATGCACCACTGGTGTCTGCACACACAGCTGGTATCCCCAAACCAAATCACTCTAGTCCTCCTGCTCATGAACTCATTCCCCTGTCTGCAGCACCTCCCATATGGGGGGTTGCTTTATGGTATATCTGGGCCGCGTACTCCACCGCCGAATTGCTAGAGGCAGCAGCACTGGCTACAACATCTCCAGAGGTGCCGGCTTACGCTGCAGAACCTCCCGAGGTAGCGGTGTCCACTGCCGTGCTCCCAGAAGCCACGGTGTCCACTGAAGTCTCTTCAGAGATGGCGGCGCAGGCTGCAGAACCTCCCAAGATAGCGGCACTTGCCTCAGTTCCTTGCGTGGTGATGGCGCCCAGCAACGCACTTTCTGCCAGTCCTGTTCCGGCAAAGGAGGCCGTCTATGAACTCTCTGCCTATCCTGTCACAGCTATAGAGGCCATTTGCGAACTCCCCACTTGTCCTGTCACAGCTATAGAGGCCATTTGAGAACTCCCTGCTCGTCCTGTCACAGCTTTAGAGGCCGTTGGCGAACTCAAAGCTGTCTGTTACGCATAGAGGCCACTTATGACCCCCGCTCGTCTGTCACGGCTATGGAGGCCGTCGTGGAATCCTCATCCTGTCCTGTCACGGTCGTGGAGGCCGTTTGTGAATCCTTGGCTTGCTTTGCTTCAGCCCGTGAGGTCGTTTGTGAACTGTTGTCCTGTCCCGACCCAGCCAAGGAGGCTGCCTCTGAACGCTATCAACCCCAATGTTCTGTCTGTGTTGTCTGTCTCTGCTCTCTCGTTGTTACAGTCTCTGCCATGGTCTCCTGGTCGGTGTGGTTCACCAGGGGGGTTTCCTGTTCCTTCTGCTCCGCCGTGGTGGTCTGTCTGGCTCTGGCGTGGTGGTCCTCTGCTCCGCCGTGGTGGTCTCTGCTCCCACAGTGGCTGGTCTACTGTCTGCCGTGGTGGTCCTCTGCTCCGCCGTGGTGGTCTTCTGCTCCGCCGTGGGGGTCTTCTGCTCCGCCGTGGTGGTCTTCTGCTCCTCCAGGGGGATCTTTGGTCCTGTCTGTTCTGCTGTGGAGGTCTTCAGCTCCACCTGTGCTCCCGGCTCCGCCCTGGCTCTCTGCTCCACCGGTCCTGCCTCAGTGCCCGGTCTCTCCACTTCCAGGTGGCCCTCCATCCCTCCCCCTGTTCCGCCTCCACTCCACCGCCCTCCGGAATCATAAAGGTTTTTTTGAGCGTCTGGAAGCCGCTCCTTGGTGGTGGGGCTCTGTCACGAATCCGGTCCATTAACTTCCGTCGGCCAACCATCAGAGGTCACCCTTCCCATTTCATTGACTCTTGCACTACACACTGTTGCATATCACCCAGGACTACATATCCCATCATTCACTGCACAACGAGACAACACTGTGATTGCACAGCACTGATTGCCACAGCTGTTTCACTCACACATCCCCGATTTACTCTACTTGATCCAACTGCCAGGGCGAGGATTGTTTAGCATTATCGTCGGATAGCTAACTACAGAGACCCCTAGATCCTAGCCTAGTTTTGCCTGCCTTGTCTGGTCGCCTTGCACCTGTGGTGGACTCTCGTCAGCCAATCGTACGACCACGCAGCCCTAGGATTATTCTTGTGTCTTTGCGCCATATACCTGTTTGCCATGTTCGCACTGCCTGTGTTTCTGACATCCTATGCTTAAATAAAAGCTTGCTTATGGCGATCCGAAGTCTCAGTCTTGTCAGCCCAGTTACATTTAGGAATTGCATCTTTCATTTTACTAACTGCTTGTTTTTACACAAAAAAAAAACAGCACCACTAGCTTTCTAATAGTTTTGTTTTACTATTTGTTTTCTTTTTATTTATTAGACAATTAACAAAAGCAAAAAAGGCCTTAACACTCGATTTTTATATTTCTATCTTTTTTTCTTTTTAAGTATTATATAATAAAAAAAAAAGTGTAGGCCGTGTACTGCGTTAAACAAAAATCAGTAAGATTATGTTCCATGAAGATATATTTTAAATGTCCTATTGTAAATATATCAATATTTTGATTAATATGTATTGCTAAGAACTTCATTTGGAAAACTTTAAAGACGATTTTCTCAATATTTAGATTTTTTGCACCTAGATTCCGATTTTCAAATAGTTGTATCTCAGCCAAATATTGTGCTATCCTAACAAACCATACATCAATGGAATGCTTATTTATTCAGCTTTCAGATGATATATGGATCTCAAAATTGACCCTTATGACTAGTTTTGTGGTCCTGGGTCACATTTTACTTCAGTTTGTTTCCAAGGAAACTTTTATAATTTGCATTTAAATGTAACTTTTTCATATATTTATATTTGGTTGTGTTTAGTTTCTAATTGAATTACTAAAAACTAATTTTGATAGTTTGTTAACGATAACAGCACTGCAGACTGCAGCTGAAACTTCTTGCTAGTTAAAGTATGTGCTGAGAATTGCCTCTGTGAAATTAACCAATTGCTTGAACAAACACCGTGCATCTCAATGGCAGAAGTGGAGATGTAGTTATCTATGATGCTCACGTTAATAGGCTTTGCATTCAGTATCACTGATGTAGCCCTCTGTTCACTTGCTGAAGCCTTTGAGCAACACTGCTTCTGTGATTTGTTATTCATTTACACTGAACAAAGTAAGGGTAAATTGTGGTAACAGCTCTAGGCTGGTGGCTGAAGGTGCTGTTTACCATTATGTCTGTGGTTTTTGTTCTTGAACCTCAGTTCAGAAATGGTAGCTAATCAAGTGAATAGTCTTTTGAAGAGCAAAGTGACGGTGTAGTGTGTCGGGCAAAGTCAGAACACTATAGGAGGTGGGCGATAAATGCTTGCAATAGGACTATTGGGATATATTGAATTTGACTGATGACTGTAATGGTGAACAGTGGTGGCTGTGGAGTTAATGTCCATTAAACGAATGAGAATCAGGTGATGGGGTCATCGTATTACTTGTATTACAGTTTGCCAACCATGGCATGATTAAGTAATTCATAATTTTCAGCAGAAAAAGAGGTTTGGTTTATTGCAGCTGGTAGGGACTTTTCTTGCAGTTGCAATTTAAAATATTAACTTTAAATAAGACGTTTAGAGAATTTTAGCCTGCAGTTGTGAAAAGACAATGAAGTATGAGTCAACACACTGACTACTGTATTGGTGCATATGAGACCTATAGACCATAGCAGAAATATAGAGCTGTTTGAGTCTTGGCACACTGTCAGGTTTGATTCAGGTGTGGAGGAAAAAGTCTGTCACACCTTATCAACACAGACAGTATCAGATATGCATTGAATTGAAAGGCGCAGACTGCTGGATCTTTGCTGAGTAATATAGACTACAGAGATAAAAATGAAAAATGAGAGCTCATCCATTTTATACTTTAGATTTAAGGCACTTCACAATTTACACTTTAAGCAATTTTTAAGTTGGCATTAAACTTCTATTTCCTTTTTTATTAATTATGTTGTAATTCATGGTGAGATAATTTAAACCGCAATTCTTATGCTTTTTTTCATCAACAGGTAATTGCGGTAATTTGTGTAAGAATGGTTGAACTATTTACTTAATTTTCACATTAAAACTAGTGGTTTTTACAAACAATTTACATAAACTTTTGTATTGTATTACATAAACACTTGATCTCTTAATTTTTATTTCTATTTTCTTTCCTTTGTTTTCTTTTCTTGTATATCGTGTAGGAAAAACCCATTGCAATAACCTAGAAAGAATATCAAGTACGTAATATATTTTCAGACTGTTTGAAACTGACACCAAGGCAGATGGAAGGTAGTTTAGCAGTAAGATGTACTTGGTCTCACCCCATCCTTATTATTAATTAGCTTAGGGCATGTGCTAATTGCTTGCTGTGAAATGGTAGTACCACATGTGGACGCTCAGAGGCAGTCATTGTGTGTCCTTTTGTCACAAGCTATTCTTGTTAATTGAGGGTTGTACAGTGTTGCCAGAATTATTAGAATGAGCTCAGAGCCTTTCTTTAGTAAATGAGGGCCAGTACTTCACTGGGTCAAATCCCAGATGACTGTTAGGGTAGCTAGGGTGACACTGCAGCATCAAAACTAGATAGTTCGAATAACTTTTCACCAAAGAACTTTTAATCTCTGTTGTTGTTGTTGTTGTTTTTAGATAACCATCTACACTAAAAAGGATTTCAGTGCTTTAAACCATCTGAAGAGCCTACGATGTAAATTAAGATTTTAAAAAATATTTTAAGAACCATATGGTCAACTAAAGAACCCTTTACAGAAAAATGATTATTGATCAGAAGATGAACTTGTAGCAAAAAACTGAAGAGCCTTTATTTTTAAGAGTTTGCATTAGCACAAACCTCACTAGGCTGTACTTGACTCTCACCACTACAATCAACAGCACTCTAGACCTATTAGCCTCTCATATGTGCATGCGGCTGCGATCAATTTCTATGACAAGAAGAGTGTGCTGATGTAAAACATGTTTAAAAAATGTGGAATTGAGAACAACAGTGAATCAGAAAAGGGCATTTATGTCATTTTACATAGTTATCATGCTAGTTTGGTGCATTTTAAAACTGGGGAAAAAGCATTTTTGTTTTTCCCCTGAACATTTCTAACATTAGAATACATAACAATCCATTTGTAAATTATTCCCAAACAGCTTTTAATTAACTGAAAGTGAATTTTTCCCCTTATTACATCATATCATCATTAGTTAAAAATAAAATCCCAGGACATAAATGAACAGAAAGTTTCACAGTTAAAGGGACAATTTACCCAAAAATTAAAAGTGTTTTGATATAAGCCAAGAGGAGACTGTTTTTTTCTTCTTCAGGAGACTCCTGTAAACAAAACTTGGTTCTCACAAGACTAGCATATTCTCACCAGAGCATATGCTACATCTCTCTCGTTAATGTGCTTATGACAGTAAGCGGAAGCTAGAGATTATGATTTATAAAGTTTTTAAATATGGATATTATTCTTACACAAATGCATCGATTCCACTCAGGAGGCCTGTGTAAACAGGTAATCAAAGCACGTCAGCATTGAACGGATGACAAATATGACAGATGTGGGATTGGAAACTGTAACCCTCAGGCAGCAGGGTCTATCACCCTCATTCCCTCCTGAATGTAAAAGTGAGAGATGGTATTTCATAGGCCATTATTATTTACTATAAATACTGGTCCCTTCAGCGGTATATGCATGTTAATAATCTCAGATCCATTAACTGTGTAATTATAAAAGAGCAACCTCTTCTTTTAAAAGTGTAAACGAAGCATTTTAAAGCACTGTTTCTGGTTCACCCTCATTTCAATTACTCCCACTTTAATTAAGGCATCTTGTCTCTGCTCTTCATTACTGGTTCAGACAGGGCAGGACTGAACTTTTGCTATGCTTGGATACTATTATTATACTCCCATCTTAGGACTCGTAAACTGAAGGGAAGGCCAATGTGATTGACCCCTAGTAAACTACTCAAGTAAACTTCTTTCAAAATAGCTGTAGAAGCGTTTTCATGTCCCAGAAAAGAGGCACTTTTTCTGTACTGAAGTCCAAAGTAATGCCACCTCAGAGAGCCTGCTGTTTAAATTTTCTGAATCCAGTAGATGTGCGCATTGATGTAAGTGCTTAAGAGAAGAAGCAAAGGGTTGGGACATCTGCTGTAGACGCCTACGGGAAAGCAAAACTTGGCTGCAGAAATTAGCCCACAGGCCCAGCTCGGTCAGCTTCTCATTTGTAAAATGAGCCACATCTGCAATATGAAAGCTTCTAAAGGCAAACAAATGCATTTCTCACCTAGAAATTTTCTGAAATTACCATTCACAAGCAAATTTTTGGAGACCACACTTATTCAGACTCATAATGACCAAAATATACTATTTGTGTGGATGAAGCATCCATTTCTAAAACATTTGTGGAGATTTTGGCGCCTTTTAATTCCTATCAGAATTTGTGGATCAAAACATGCTAAGAATTTGGCATAAAATATAACTGTCACGATTCGCTGTGGGAGGAACAATGGAGATGCGGAGAAACATTCAACATTGATTGAAAGTCTTTAATCCAGGAATCACAGGGGATAATCCACAACGGAAACACACAACATCCAACAAGTGGACCCGACAGAAGAGAAATGCACAGACAAGAACTTATAAACACAGGACAATTACCAAACACAGGTGCACAGAATGACTAATTAACTAAACAAGGACAGGAACATGACCAAATAAGGGAACACAGGAACAGAAACGGGGCAAAACATAACAAAACAGGTCCATGATCCTGACAATAATACACTATATGGACAGAAGTATTAGGACACCTGATTATCACACCAACAGGGACTTTAATGACATTGCATTCTAAATACATAGACATTAACATGGAGTTAGTCCCCTCTTTATGGCTATAACAGATTCCACTCATCTGGGAAGGCTTTCCACAAGATTTTGAGTGTTTCAGTGGGAATTTTTGCCACGGCTCGCAATCTCCATTCTAGTTCATCCCAAAGGTGTTTGATGGGGTTGAGGTTCTGTCTGGGCCACTCAAGTTCTTCCACGCCAAACTCATCCAATTAACCATGTCTTTATGGACCTTACTTTGTGCACTGGAGCACAGTCATGCTGGATTAAAAACGAGCCTTCCCTACCTAACCAGCATATGCTGTTTTTTTCAACAGGGTTGTATAAAATGCCTTGGTTTACAGAAGCATTAAGTTTTCCTGGAAGTAAGGGGCATAGCCCAACCCTTGAAAATGGCCCTATACCAATAACCCTATCCACCAAACTTAACAGTTGACATAATGCAGTAAGGCACGTAAAGTTCTCCTGACATCCACCAAACCCAGACTGCCAAACAGACAAGCGTGATTCGTCACTCCACAGAACGTGTCCAATGCTCCAGAGTCCAGTGGCAATGTGGTTTGTACCACTTTATGTGACGCTTGGCATTGTACTTGGCATTGTAAAGTTTGCATGCAGCTGCTCAGCCATGGGAACCCATCCCATAAATCTTCTGCCTCACAGTTTTTGTACTGATATTAATGCCAGTTTTTCAGTACTGATTTCTAAAGTATTGCATTTTATGTGTGGTGGTGTATTCAACAAGCCGTTACACATTTTAATATTGTTGAATGAACTTGAAAGTGTTTTTTCTGTTGTTCAAAAGTCTTTTCTGTAAAATTAACATTGACAGACATTATTAGTCAGTCTTATTAGTCATAAGTCTGGTTACTTTGTTGTATGGCATCTCAGTTTAATCTGTAGGAGGTGTGTGTGTGTGTGTGTGTGTGTGTGTGCAAACGACAGGGAAGCCTTGACAAGTGTTGATCTTTAGCTTGTTTACTTTTAAACTCAGAATCAGGATTTCATAGAGAGAAATATTAAAAGAGATTGGAGTCATTGACCTATATTATACCAACAGGTCGCTGGTGGTGTGGGTTGTGTTTTTACAGATTTTCATCACCTGCAGCAATGACAATTGCATTACAAGTGCAGCTTTAGATATTGCGATCAAAGGCCTCTTGCTTCCTGGCAGTAAAAGCATGCTCTGATGGTGTGCTCTCCTTGTTTTAGCATGCACTCAGCTTGTCATACCAGCTTGTTGGAGCTGGTATGACAAGAACTACTGCAAACTGTGGATGAGATCAGAGCCCTCAAGAAAAAGTGTTAATGCAACACAGAATCTTGAAAAAAAATGCAGTCAAAAATTTCCATAACCTAGGATGTCAGTGGATACATTATCTATTGCATCTATTTATTTATTCATAAAACCTCATTTGTCAGTGGGGTGTTCTTCTTTAATGCCAAAAATAACGGCTGTTGTCAGTTTTCCCTTCCAAAGTGTCCATCAAACTCAGCTCATGTTTTAGATTTTATTAAAAATGAGACAGTCTTTTATCATTTTTCCTCCTTTCTCAGTATTGTTGCTTCAAATCAAATTGAATTGAGATAGTGACATTAAATGAATTTATGTGTACACTGTTGCGTTTTAGGCTATCTTGGACTGACTGACGTAATATTTGTTAACACAAATTTAACCTATTTTGAGGACATACATCTTCAATAACCATTTTAGCCATCTTCCAGCATGCAAGCACATGGGTTCATGTTGCATTGCTTCCCTTCTTTTGGAGATTTTTGGTTTTCTTACTGGACTTACTGGAGTTGTGGCATTTTTGTGTCATTTTGACAGTGAAGTGACATGTGGCCAAGTATGGTACCCATACTTGGAATTAGTGCTCTGCATTTAACCCATCCAAAGTGCACACACACAGCAGTGAACACACACCCAGAGCAGTGGGCAGCCATTTTTGCTGCGGCACCCGGGGAGCAGTTGGGGGTTCGGTGCCTTGCTCAAGGGCACCTCAGTCGTGGTATTGAAGGTGGAGAGAGAGCGCTGTACATTCACTCCCCCCACCTACAATCCCTGCCTGTACGAGACTCGAACCCGCAACCTTTTGGGTTACGAGTCCGACTCTCTAACCATTAGGCCACGACTTCCCCCCTAATTTTGATCTTGAATGTATCCGAGCAGGGCTTTCAAAGCAAACATCAATGCATCAATGTGAAATTTGGCCTCATCGGTTGTTCTTCGAAGCATAAAAAAAACCCCCCACAACACATGTTTTATTCATGAAGGTACAGTACACATGTTTGTACAGCTCCCAAAGAACAGTCCAAATGCAAACTAAAAAAAACTTTTTTTTCAGTTTTGGCCATTCACTCTCAAATAAGCTGCACTATTGATGATGAAAACAAACTATTGAAGATTTGCTGGCCCAGTTTCTCATTAGGTGTATTATGAGCCCAACACGCATTGCCCACAGGATCACTTTAAAATTTCAGATGGAGGTACTAAACTATTCTTAGTCACTGGAAGCTAACGTGAGTAATCCAAGTTAGATTTGCCTCGCCGAACCATATTTATAAACCATTATGGATTTAAAATCCCCCAGAAGACATTGAGTGGAATTTCCTTGTTCCAACCTGTTAGGAAATTTGCTTATTTTAGTTTGTTGAAATACACTTGTCATTTTCCTATACTTTTAAAATGAAAGTTTTTAGTGTGTCTGGGGTGTTTTCACAGTGATAATATAAAATGACCATTTTGGGTTCACCAAAAAACCTTTTAGTGAACTTTTTTAAGGAATACTTTAATAATCTAAAGAACCTTTATCCACTATAAAAACCATTTAGGCAATGAAACCGTTCCATGGATGTTAAAGGTTCTTAATGGAAACATCGATGCCAATAAAGAGTCTATTGTAAAAACATAATCAAATATCTCTTTGTGGTCAGTCGTTTGTTAGCAAGCTCATAGACATCCACTGACATGATTCCAAACAGGGTTCAGCCAACATGTCTCATGCCATCGCATTATTTCCAAATGAATGATAGCTGCTCAGTGGCCGTAACATGCAGCACAGTCCTGCTCTCTGATTATAGGTGTTGTGAAAGCTCAGAAGGAGAACATGCTTTGGTATGAAAAGGTGTTTGTAAGTGAGATGAGGTGTGTTGGATGCATCCGGTTTGACGACTGAGGCTTTGACAGCGTGAAGGACACGTGCAGATTATCCATCAGCGTTAGGCCGGTTTGTGGAACAGGTGGAGTCTGTGCTTGAAGGCCACAATGCCATGCCAGAGGCTTCCTTTCCACTCCAAATCACACCACCGAATGATGGCAGCTCCACATCTCCACCTGATTATCTGCTTTTTGCCACTATCAGTCGATGGTAATTTAGAGGTAAATTACTGGTCAGTCCCTTTTTGAATTGGCACTATGCAGCTTTGCTGACTCCAATTTCACCCGAAGCGTTAAACATCAGCAAAAATATGAAAAAAGACTCATCTTAAAATCTTAAATACAAATTTCTGGCATGAAACTCTAGATGGCGCAGTCCGATAGATCTAACTCAGTATGACATAATGACATCATCATCACAGGTCACAGCTGATTGGTTCTCTCCTGTATCGATAGCCAATGAGCTCACTGCTAAACATTTAAATACTTTGCTACTGTTTGTGGTAGCAGTTTGCAGCACACTCCAGAAACCCTCCACCTTCCCCAGCTCCACCTGTATAGATCTGCTAAGGGGTAATCATGTAGGCTATGGGGGTTATTCATGTTATATGTGTAGCAGCAATATTCCTTACATGCTCAGCAGCATGTTTTGGATGTATCTGCAGTAGCAAGTCTCGGTACCTGCTCTGCCGCAGATGTATTCCACCAAGATCAAATACATCAACATTGTCATGTACATTACCATGCAAATCACTCCGAGAGTGTCATGACAGAAATAATAATCACACCACTCAGAACACGGCCATTTAGTAATTTGAGATTCACTTGAGAATAGGCTAACTCTTATGTACCATGTTGGGTGGTAATGCATTACAAGTAATGTGAATTACGTAATCAGATTACTTTTTTCAAGTCTCGTGTAAAGTAACGCATTACTTTAAAATTTACAATAAATAATCTGAGTTGCTGTTCAAATGAGTAACGTAAGTTAAGTAAAGTAATAAGTATATATATTATATATATATATATATATGTATTGTTTTTTGTTAAAAATTTTTTTGTTATTAGACAAATAAGCAAGCCCAGCCCGGCCTAGGTGAAAGTAATGCAAAAGTAACGTAATGCTTTAACGTAATTACTTTAAAAAATAACTAAGTAACGCAATTAGTTACTTTTTTTATGGAGAGTAACACAATACTGTAATGCATTACTTTTAAAAGTAACTTTCCCCAACACTGTTTGTAACAATTTTTTTTTATTAACAGATTTTTTTTTATTGAACTAAATAACAGGTTTTCATAGTATTGTGTTTAATTTTTTCTTTTTTAATGTATTATTAATAAAGAGAAGTTTGAAGACCTCTCTGTGCTCCTGTAATGTTTCTGAGGGGTGTGACCACATGCTCTTGCTCATGAATTTAATTAAATAGAGCTGTTGTTGGTTATAAATAGGTTGTCCCGCTGAAGTGTTCAGTGATGTCTCTTTCTCTCAGATTGCAGTTCCCTCATCTGAACACTAGATGACGCTGATCCTGTTGTTTTGAGAGTTTATATCCATGAGGAGTCAGAGCATCTCCTCCTTTGCATTCAGTAGAGCTGTTTAAATAAAACTTCTCAGTATATGACTGAAAAAATGTGCTATAGATCATTCAAGTCAGAGCCAGTTTGCTATATCATCTTTTGTCCGAACATTGATAGAAAGCTCAAGCTTTTCAGCATTTGACTGCAAAAATACTCTATAGATCATACAAATTAGGAGCGGTTTGCTGCGTCTTTTTTCTTCCAAACATTGATGGAAAGCTCAAGGATGTATTGAATTAGATACGGATGGGGAGACTGTTTGATATTGGTTTAAATCAAATGAAATAGCATCATTGACGATGACAGATTGAAGATGCTTCAGATTGATTTTGAGAACAAAAATCTCACATAATGCAACCACAGTCACAAAAGTGCACAATGTTTAAAATAAGGTTAATTGTGCTTAACTGAATTATTAAAGTGTGCTTGAGAAGAATGAAAAAAAAATCCTTCCTGAGCCCAAAGAAATTCACAATATAGGGACTTTTCAAAAACTGCCCTTATTTATGACTTTAATAGTGGAATGGCCAATTACTTGTACACTTTTATTGATTATTTAACAGGTACCACGTGGATGGGTGCCAGTATATTACAGGCATGGATGAAGGGCTGGCGCGTTAACAAATGTTATGCTGGCACAAGATAAAAAGTGCTATAATGACTGTGCTCTGAACTCACATACAAGACTTTGATCTCTATGATTACTAGAGGGTCGTGGGGTCCTGTTTTACCTTTTGAGGTCTTTTTGTTCTGCATGCCTCTCCTCTGTTCTAGTTCATTGGCTCTTTCTATTGTTCTCAGATAGGTTTAAGTCAATTTGCTTTCCTGCTCAATAATAACCCAATATTATTTAAGAAAGAACATTAATTACTTAACCACAGTAACCAACTATTTTGCATGTACGGCCAAAGCTGCCTCTGCATGTTTAAACCAGCTTCCCATCAACTAGGTCATGCCACGGTTAGTGCCTCCTTTCAGAAGAATTTCATGCTGTGACTATTTTTACCAGTCTGTCCCAACCCGAAAAAAGAGAGGCTGGTATTTTAGGTCACTGTGACCTCATAGGTCTAAAATAAATGGGTATAAATCTGTGGCCACTGCTGCATCAAAACCTCCCTGTCACCTTGTGAAATGCACTACTTTCTGTTGCAAAAATACATGAGATGGTTGTAGTTTGACTCCAGGGCATGAGAATCACACTGTATGCCAGTGCCAGTTCCAGTGATGTCAGTCAGAGTAACAGCACTATGATAAGACACAAATGTTCAATAAAGAGTTGCATTTAAATCATTTATTTTATTGATTTTAAATAATGTATTTTTAATATTTATATTAATTACATTGTATTAAAATAATTAAAATGATTAAATTAGTAAACATAAAACTTTCACTACTATTCGAAGTGAAATATTATTAAAATCATTTAAATATTATTTTACAATTATTACAACACAAAACATTTTATTGAAAAGATAGTAACATACAAACTAATACTACTATTCAAAAGTGTGGCCAATTATTATTTGTGATGAAGAAAAGAAAGAAAAAGAAGAATTAAATACTTTATCAGCAAGGATAATAAGGTGGTCAAAAGACATGTATAAGGTTACAAAAATATATTCAAAATAAATCATGTTGTTTTGAACTTACTATTCAATAAAACTATTCTTAAAAAAAATAATCGGTTGTTTTCAACATGATTATAAATAGAAATATTTCTTAAACAGCATCTTTGAGTGCACAAGATCAGCATATTAGAATGATTTCTGACTGATCATGTGACCAAAAAAGTAATAACTAAAATAAGTTATGTAAATAATAAATGGACAGTTAATATATATTAAAATAGAAATAGTTATTTTAAAATGCAATAATATATCACAATGTTACATAATTTGACACAAATTATTAATATTAATTCACAAATCAAATAATTTGAGCCTTTGAAAAACAAACTAAAAATATATCAGTAGGCTATAGTGGTTGCCAAGTAATGTAGCACCTTGGCAAATAATATTGAACATTTGGTCACAGATATGCATTTACAGTATTTCATTTTCATATTCAAATGTGACTTTTCAGAATTAAGAGTCCAACTATTCAATCACAAACTTTGCGTGTTCTTTAGATGTTCTTTACTTTTTGTCCCTCTGACAGACAGGTCACCTTTTTTTTTTTTTCAAAACAAAGCACTGGACAAGCAGTGGGCCAGACAAACTGGACGTAGCTTGTCCCTGTCAACAGCCATCTGGTCGTGTCAGTGGCTCTAGTCACCACAACAAGACACTGAGCTGACAGCACCTTCCACTCCTTTTCTATTCTGTACAGGGACTACAGCATTGTGGATATTTAACCTGACACATGGTGTTGCAAATCAGCAGTACTGCTGAGCAAACAACGCTACAAAGAACATTGCGCAGAGACGCGGAAACTATGAAGCTGACAGTGGATGATCACATACTACCAAGATGCGCTATAATGAGTGGTGGCTATACACCGCCCCGTCCCCCTCTGTTGTCCCCCCCCCCCTCGCTCGTGTCTTGGTCCACGACCCCAGCACGTAGTGCACTGACTCCCCTTGGCACGCCCCTGCCCTCAAGCGCCCCCCCTTCCTCATCTCTGGGCTATCATATGGTTATTGCCTGTTATGATTCAGTTTGTGGTTAGATCATGACCGTTTATAACTAAAAAAATGAAAAGAAAACGTAATGGTGTTATGAACACACACACACACACACACACACACACACACACACACACACACACACACAAACAAAAGTCTCTTAATATACCAAAAGTTGTTCTAATTAAATTAACTCTGTAATAATTAAGGATGGGAGTTGAAAATGAAATTATAGGGCCAACTCATCTTCTCTCTTCATTCTGATTCAGTTTATTTTAGATGAGGCTCTCTAACTGTGTTTTGCAAGGTTGTTTGGCTGGTTAGTTGTCGGCCCTCTGGTGTGATGATCAAAATTTGAGCTTACTCAAATAAACTTTGCAAGAAATTACCTTAGCCAAATAGATTCACATTTCCTGAAGGAAATATTAGTGCTTGGAAATCAGAAAAAGAGTAGTTTCAGGTAAGGTTTACGTAGGTTTTATGCTTATGTTCTGCATAAATGAAATGCTTTCTCATTGTCATGGCAATCAGCATCTTGGCACACACGAATCAACACAGTTGCTGTGCAACTGGCAGCTTTACATGTTTACAGTAAGTATATGTAAAGAAGACAATTACAATGCAATTTTATACGCAAGAAAGAAAACCAATTACAATTCAGTATGCAAATAAATTGCATGACATCATTGGTGTTAGTTTCATTCGCAAATGGAAGAATTAATTAAGTTATATCACCCATTTTACTTTCACAGTTTGACACATTCTGAGTAGAGCAGGATGTTCAATGTGAGAAAATGTGGTGGGGAAGAAATTGACTAGATCATGAAATTGGGTATTACATACACTCAAAATACCTTTTCAAAAGGTTTAATTCAAAACGTATAATATAACAGGCTAATATAAGGTGTTAATAGACAGCTTTTGTATCTTTTTTTTATGTGAGTGTACCAGAATGGAACTGCAACATGAAATGATGAATAATTCACAATAAAATGTGCATTAAAGACCCCAGGATTATTATAGTTTAAGGCATATGAAGGATCCAAGGATCCTCAAATGCAAACTGTGTGTGTTTTGCTTCAAGAGGGCAACCATACGTTTGTGTTTTACTTTGTTTTATATTTATTTGTTCTTCTTTCACTCATTTAAAATCATTTAATCATGTTATTATTCCATTTAATTATATAATCATTTATAGCAATCATTTAAACCATTGATTTTTTCAGATTAGTCATTTATATTATTATATTGTTTTTTAGTCTTATGATTGTGTGTTTTCAAGGGATATTTGTCTTCATGAATAAGAGATAAGAGAGAATGTTTATGGAAATTCAAGGTTTATTGGATGTTATTGTGAAGCACTTTGGTTTAACACTACTTAAGATTTGTGTTCATCAGATGTAGTCTGAGCATTAAAACATACGCAATTAAGACTTGTTCAATAAACTCTGCTCCTTTTTTATCATCATCACTTCGTCTCCTGCTTCTGGTCTCCACTGGCTTTGCTCAGTCAACTTCTTGGCTGATAGAAGACTGTAAACAGTTTTAGGGTATTAGACAACTTTGCTGATTAGTTGTTCTGTTATCAGACAAAACGGATATTTTCTGACAGGATCTGGCGTCCAGGGCTGGATATGATATTTCTGGGGTTGAGGCATGATCTAACACATAGTTCTGACATTTACTCAGCCTCAAGTTCTTCCAAACCTGTACAAGTTTTTTTTTCATCTGTAGAATACAAAAGAAGATAATTTCAAGAATGTTGGAAACCAAACAGTTGCTGGTCCCCATTGACTTCCATAGTATGGGGAAAAGAAAAAAAAACTATGGAAATACTATGGAATATGGACCCAAGTCAATGGGGACCAACAACTAAAACTAAAGCTGAAATGAAAATGTATAAAACTATTGACATAAAAAATGAAACTGAAAATCTAAAAAAAGCAACTAATTCAAAGCATTAATAAAAACTGTAATTGTATCTATAAATGCATTAAGAAAGTCATACAGGTATGACGTGAGAGTGAGGAAATGATGACTTAATTTTCATAAGGTTGAACTTTAAAGATAATGTCTATTAAGAAAGTAAATAGGGCTGATTTTGAGTTAATTTTGTCCTTAAGTTTACAAAAAGAAAAAATACATAGTAAAATAGCACACATCCTTATTTTGAGCAAACTGTTAACTTGAATATTTGATCCTTGCATGCACTGTAACAAGCTTATGTTGTTAGAAAACGACACTCTTAGCCTATAACTTTCCTCTAAGGGATTTCCAAGAAGCATTGTCTGCTGCTTTGATAGACACGCTCATCCCAAACATCCTCCATCCCATGGATCACCGTAAACAGCTGGAGTGACCGATAGATTCCATTTAGTGTGCAAATGGATGGTGCAACACTCGCTTATATATTGCAGGCAGACTGTAATAGCTTCAGGCCTTTATGCCATCTCCCTGCTTTTATTATCACTGCTGGCTCAACAGTCAGAGCGAATGGCGTAATGTTACAATTGAGGCCACATATAAAACCCAGGCAGAGAAGATGAAAGGTGGTATGATTCAGAGTGAGCTCCCCATCACTTGCTGTGCCTCTCCGCTCAACAGCAGGTTTTGGCGACTCAGGTGACAGATGAGTGCGAGACCGCCCTGCTCTATTGTCCTGGAGTGGAGCCCGGCATAAGGCGCTGCACACACACACACACACACACACACGGTTTTCCACGGCCGTGGAAGGAGCTGCAGTGTCCAATGTGACAACTGCCTCCGAGCGATGCCCTGGAAAGCTGGCAGCCAAAAATGACACACTGCTTGCCCCTGCCACGAGAATCATTTGCAGAAATTGCTCGTCTCCATTTGCCAGTGGCACGATTTGCATGGAGATTGTTCAGTGTGTGTTTGTGGGACTGGGCCAAAGGCATTTGTCTCCATCTCTCTCATGCGATACAGCAGGTGGAGGTGTAAGCAAAATTGCTCATGAAGTGCCTCTGTCCTAAACGAGCAAATTTCATTAGCACGTTCTCTTATGGACCGTCTTCAGCACAAATGCGAATGGATCATGTAAATTGGAAGAAAAGAAGATGAATGGAAACTGTAAAGATGTGTGTTTGTTTTTTTGGCTTGTTTAGACAACTTAAAAGGAGGAAAACATGCACTATCATTTAAAAGTTTGGGGGCAATAGGATTTTTTTTTTAAAGAAATTCATACTTTTTCAGTTATGATGCATCAAAAGTGACAGTAAAGACATTTATAATGTTTGAAAAAAAATTATATTTCAAATAATTTTTTTTTGCACTTTGTATTCATCAAAGAGTCCTGAAAAAAATTTATCACTGATTCCCAAAAATGTATTAAGCAGCAAAACAGCAGCAGCAGAAACATTTCTGAAGGATCATGTGACACTGAAGACTGGAGTAATGCCTGCTGAAAATTCAGCTTTGCCATCACATTTAAAATATAAATGAAATGAAAATTTTGTAAATTGCAATAATATTTCACAGTATTATTTTTTTGGATCAAGTTCTTGTAACGTTGGTGAACATAGAACACTTTTTAAAAATATTTAAAAAACTTTTGAATAGTATAAACATGGTTATTGTCTTAAAGGTATGAAAGTTAGTTACAGTACATCTAGGGATGTTATGTTCTCAGCAAATGCATGTCAAAAAATAAAAATAGAGCTTATGAGTCATGTTATTTATGATATTTTATTTCATATTTTGATGTAAAATCTGTGTGCGCACAATGCTCATCACTGAACCATGTACAAAAACAAATTCTGCAATCTGAGTCATACAAAACCGAGGCTGTCTGAGCTAATTTAATATTTTTGCTTTTGTATTTATTTATTCAAAAAGTGTCAACATAATTATATGTATTTATTTGTTTGGGCTGTCAATATTAAAATGTTTAATCACAATACTTTTTTACTTTTTTCAGAGTTAAAGGGTTAGTTCACCCAAAAATGAAAATTATCCCATAAATTACTCACCCCCCGCATCATCCTAGGTGTATATGACTTTCTTGTGAACAAAGGCCTCCTGTATCGAATCGATGCGTTTTTGTAAGAAAAATATCATATTCAAAATGTAATAATCACTTTAAATGTAGCTTGCGCCAACAGTTGTACACGGAAGCAGCTCCGGGCTGATGACGTATGAGGTCAGTGTTGCTCATGCGCCAGTGATTCTCGTGAAAACCAACGCTTGTTAACAGGATCAAAGGAAGCAAAGTTTCCTTACTTTAGCAAAGGAAAACCAGTCTCCTCTTGGCTTATATCGAAATCCTCTGACATTCTTCTTTACAAATCCTTGTTTTGTACTTCTAATTAGTGACCGTTGTTTTGTTTTGATCTCTCCGCTGCGCTCCCGCATTCGTCACTTCTGAGCGGCGCATGTGCAAAGCCGACCTCATACGTCATCCGCCCAGAACTGCTTCCAGTGTACAACAGTGAGCGCAAGCTAGATTAAATTGATTATTACGTTTTAAATATTGATATTTTTCTTACAAAAACGCATCGATTTGCTACAGGAGGCTTTTGTTCACCCCCCGGAGCCGTGTGAGACACGGTTTTTTATGGATGGGTGCTTTTTATTTCACTTCTTTTGGACAGAAGCATGCGACACCTGCTGAGTGGCATTAAACAGCTTGAAAGATCAAAGACAATTTTTAATATAACTCTGACTGGATTCGTCTGAAAGAAGAAAGTCATATTCACCTAGGATGACTTGAGGGTGAGTAATTTATGGGCTAATTTTCATTTTTGGGTGAACTAACCCTTTAATGCATTAATTCATCTAGTTTCTTTTTTTTGGAGAAAAAATAACTAAATAATATTCATTTTAGCTCTTTGGTTTGACAGTGTTGGTGATGCTTGTAGGGTAAATTTATGCAGTAAAGCTCTTTAACCATTGCACAAAAAACAAAAACAAAAACAAAAACAAACAAAACAACAATAGATTCTGCATTTCACAATTGCATTGAAACATAAATGCAAACACAGAACTTGATGCAAATCTGCAGTGATGCAATAGTAAAACAACTTTCTCCACTTTATGGGCTTAATTTTATCCGTGCAAGATGGCACTCAGTCCTGTAGTCTCGTCTGATGTTCATGTTGATGACCTCACCTGATCTGAAAATACCTGACCTAGTCCGAAAATACCTCCGTATTGACTTGAGTCAACACAGAAGGAAGACATAAAGCCCAAGGCCCATTGATATCTGACACCCAAAACAAAGATCCTTGGTTCATTAGCTTCTCTGTTTCAGAGTGCTCAGGAAGGAAGGATAGCATGAGGCGGATGTTTCTTAATTTAGCTGAGATACATTTACCACAGGAGTGCCCACAGCAAACAACATCTGAACGCTACGAGCACTTTATGTGAGTCATCCGAACCAGCAGCGCCGGATTTAGTGATTTGGGGGCCCCAGGCAAAATACAGGAATGGGGCCCTATATAATTTCACACATTTACAACCTTGAGGTTTCTTTCACTGTTACTCGCTGCTGCACGACCGTGTCCCATAGTTGTGTCTAATCTTTTAGATTTTTCATGTACATGCTATAAATAAAGGATGTTGTAAATCCCTTGTTCACATTTAAACAGGTTATAATAGTACTAGAGTATGTTGGACACTAGGTGGTGCGTTGGGGTAATTTTCACTATGCAATTGTCTACACAACGCAAGGCTGTCTAATTCTAAACTTTAAAATATATATGTATTTTTTATTTTAATTGCACATTTAAATTAAACTGAAGGAAATTATACATTTACATGCTTAAGGATTATTTCAACCAACCCATTTTGACAAAAAAAGTGTGCCTGTGAGGAAAGTGTCTTTCACAAAAACGAGTGAGCGCCATTTAAAAGAATTAAAATAGGCCCTATATAATATGCATATAATATTGCTTAGTATTAAAATTAAAGCTTCAGATGCATGATATTTGTAGGCCCTATGAAACCCGTTTTAGTTTTCTCAAATTAGCCTAAGTTTTTTTTTTTTCCAAAATCTTTTTTTCCGTTTTAATTTTTCTGGATTCAGTTTTTTTTTTTTCGTTTTAATTTTTCTGGATTCATTTTTTTTTTTCGTTTTAATTTTTCTGGATGATTATAATAAATTTTAACAAAAACTGGCGCAAAATAAAATTAACATCATCAAACTTTTTTTAATTTCAACAGCAATTTAAATTAAAAAATTTACTTTTAAAAGGTGAACAAAAATTACTTCTGGGGCCCAATCTGTCTGCCTTTCCTTTAAAATTGTTCTGTATTCCATTTTAAGGGTTTAATCAAAACTATCGATTATTGAAATTCTAAAAACAACTTATTTTATTATTTGTATACAATAATAGGGCCCTATGAAATTTTAATTTTAATTACTTTTTTTTTTTTATTCTGTGTTGGTATTTTTTCCTTTTTCTAGTAATCAATGAAGGCAAACATGAATCTAGCTTTTAATTCCAATGCAAATTAAACAAACCCTTTAATTTTTGTACACTCAAAATGCTACACACATTTACTGTGTAACGAGCAATGTCACGGAATTCGTTAAATATTGAATGAATAAATCAAATGCAGTTCAGTACACTTCAATCAAACCGCGATGTGGACTAGTGTATGTGAATATTAAATGGCAAAAATACTATTTAGCTACTACAGACGACAACTGCGAGCGTTGAGCGCGCTTCAATAGCGAACGAAACGCGCGTCTGCGCCGTTCATTCCGTCACATTCCGCGTTACACAGTAAATTCTGTTTTTAGATTCCGGGATTCCGTCCCCATTTTCTACATCACACTACTTTTTCTAAGAAGCACGTTCAACGTGGACGCACAGACGGTTGTCGTGCTAATGAACACCACAGCAACCACTTGTGTGTCCGCACTGAATGCGCATCTCGCATATAAAAAGCATTTTAGGGGGCCCTTGGCTTTTGGGGGCCCAAGGCGGTCGCCTACCTTTGCCTAATGGTTAAGTCCGCGTCTGCGAACCCGACAGAGAAATGTAGACATGACATGAGTAACTCTCACTTTATACGTGCAAAGTGATTCCAGCAAGTGATCTCCTTTCTTTTTACATTGACAAATAAACATAGACCTACTGTTGATTTAATTCAAGTTTGAAATGTTACTTAACAAGACTCCTGGGCAACTGGTGATGAGTGAAGAAGCACCAAAGTATCAGTAGTGTGGCAATAACTTGTCTGCAAAAACAATATACAAAACTGTTTAATCTTTTTTTTCTAAGTTTACTTTTTTACAAAATATTTGTTTTTATTATAATTGTATTTATTACATAAATTTTTTTTGAAAGTTCAGTCTGTCATGTAATAGTCTATGAAGCTGATAAGGCAATACATTTAAATACATCAACAATGCTAGTTAACATGTTTGCTAAGAACATTTTATTTAGAATTTAAATGTTGCATTGAAAATGATGTAGCAGTTTAACCTTTTATTGTAAAATTTTAGCTAGATTTTAAATATGTATTTTTGTTTATATGTTGTGTAATTTGAAAATATCTAAAGTGATTTATTTAGTTTTATTATTCAATCAATAACTGGTTATTTTACGTGGCATTTCTTGTCCTCCTTATTATAATTTCGTCTCCTCCTATATTATAATAGAAAGTTAAATACCAATGATTTGCAAAATAATAGTGTCAAATTCAACATGAGAAGAGATCAAATAAAATTTCCCAACTATATAAAATTGAAAAAAGAGAGTACTTTGTGCTGCTTTGTTGCAATCTGACATGTTCTCAAGACTCTCATACATGTTAATATGATAATTTCCCCAATCTTCCATCCAAGAAATGTGATGTCTGTGTTATTCCATGAACATCTCAGTATAATGCTACTCCAGATACTGCACACAAGACAGTGTTTGATAGTGTTCAGCTCACCAAGGTCAACCGTCTCATGTCTCCTTGCACTAGATTAGATATCCAACACTGCAGACATGCGCAGTTGTAGCGTTAATTCATTCATATTCCATGGGTCCTTTTGCTGCAGTGGCAGCACACAGTGTGCATTTCTATCACACTTATTAGTGATAAAATGAAATACACAGTATGGAGTATTTCATTGTTACTCTGTTGGTTTAACCCTCTTGTTGTGTTCTGGTCATTTAGATTGTCTTTTTCCTGAAAATGTTTGTTACTGTTATAGCACTGGACAACAACTCACTGACTTTGCTCACAGGGTGTAACAGTGTCCCATTTTTTTTCCCTTGTTCCTTTTTTTTTTTTTTTTTTTTTTTCCCCCCCTATGCTTGTTGCACTTGGTGTTCACAATCAAAAATTACCACGCCTTAAAAAAAATGCAAAATAGTTTCTCATTGTACTATATTATGAACCAACATTTACACCAGTTATATTCAACTCTTTTTTATCAACTTGTTTTCTTTCAGTTGTCAACATTTTTTTTATTTCTTTTTGACTGAACATTGCCAAACTTATCTACAAATAGTGCTTTTTTTCCCCTTAAAACTGAGGTGCATAATCTCAGATCAATTAAGTCTGTATCAATCAGTTCCAAAAAGAAATACAAAACCTGTACTATTTCAAAGAAAACAAGTTGACAGAAAAAATATTGAATCTAAGATTTGGTCATAATGAGAGATTTACAAGCAATTTTTAAAAGGCTGGCCAGTGGTCATGTTTGAAAGGGAACAACAAAAACATGTCAATTATTTTCAGCACAGACAGCACAAGGGTTATAACTTGCCTGTTGTCTAATATTACATAGGCAATGTTTATACACTCACACCCGATAAATCAATAAACAGAAGAAGGCTGGATTGTGACACTTTTTCACCCCAAAATTTAAATGAAATGAAATGAACACTCAGTCTTCAGAATATCCTTTAGAAGAAAAAAAACATTTTGCAAAAAAAAGCTTATTTTCCATAGAAATAAGTTGTTCAAGTTTGAAAAGACGTAAGTTTGAGTAAACGATGACAGTATTTCCATTTTTAGGTGAACTATTCCTTTAAAACTGTCAGGAGTCGTTTATATCGGTATTCATTGCATTGATTATTCAATCCAAAGCAGTTGCTCCATGGGGAAAATGGGCTGTTTACTTCAGGAACCCTACAGATGTAATCTATTCTCTCTTACCAGTGTGTGTGTGATCACAGACTGGGTCATGTGATTTAAAATTTTACAAGGAGCACCCAGAGAGCAGAGTGGCATTTTTGTAATGCATTTTTAAAAGCGTGTTCAAACAGTCTTATATAAAAACTGGCAGCAGAAGTTCATGCTCCAAATAGCAAAGTTTCTGGAATGAATTGGTGAAATTTTACATGCCAACTGAACAATGATTCAGTTTTGAACTCATCAGCTCTCTCTCACTGCCAAAGAAGTCGGCTCAGCGGGGATTGAGGTCTGCTCCCTCATTATTCCAGTTGATGATTTCACTCATGTAGGACCATGTCACTTCGTTGCAGGCCTTTGCTTGTCAATCACCAGCAATCGCGTCATCTGTTGCTGTAGCCGATGTTGCAACATACTTGTTGCATTTAATTCGCAATAATGCATATTTTCAGTTTATAAATCAGGATGATCCAGCACAGCAACAAGAAAATTAAAAGTGTGTTTAATTATTAGCCAGAGGCAAAGAAACAAAAGCAACGGAATTGATTGTATGTATATTTGTGGGTTAATAAAACTGTTACTGTGATATTTCAGGCTTGGCATTAGCATGATAATGCAGAAGACTATTATTAGGTGTCGCAAGTCCTCTTGTGCCTCCACAGGAAATTCATGCAACATTGGTACGAGATTAAAATGTCATAACAAGCAACCGCAGCACCTAGAATAGCAACTCCATGTCAACACTGGGAAAAGAATAGAACAGTAAACACAATCCAGCATTGAGGCCAGAAGACGATGCAGGCAAGCGTGAGAGAGCTTGAGGCGGATGGTGGGCTGGTAGGAGGCTGAGGGGGGGTTGAATGCTGCAGTTCGCTGTAGCCATTGGCAGTGTCACATGGGAAGAAAGAGTTGAGGATTTGAGCTGACACGCTCCTCTTTTTTTGAATCCCAGAGTTCTGAAAACACTAACAGCTTGATGACGTGAAGATTCTGCATGCAACTGTTGATGCTTATGTGGTGCATCTTTATGAAATGCACATGTTCGCTGTGCATGCATATGGCGGTTTACTGATTATTCTGACTTAATAAGAGCAAAAATTGAATTAAAAATCAAATGAATAAAGCGTTCACACTGTATCAATTTTCAGTTGTGTCTTTCTTCGTATATGCCGGGGTGGGTTCTTAAAACGATGTTGACAGCTAATCTAAAGAAGGCAGTTGAACCATCATATAAGATAAATGTCAGGTTTCATTGCAGTTCTGACCCTAAGCCATGTAGAAATGTCATGTGGGAAAGGGTTTGTCGGCAGCCTTTGAGAAGCGCTACGATTGCTTCAAGGTAATTAGCAGTAATGTTAGAACTGGGGTCGTTAATGAGGGTGTATTGTTGTAACACAGGTGATCAGGTCATTTACATTTGGAATAAAACTAAATGTCAATAATGTTTTAGTTGTGGTATTTGCGACCAGTCAGAGCCATCTATGGTGGTAAAATATGTTTTCCCCCTTTGTTAGTCATCTTGTTAGTCAAAATCATGTTAATTAGGTTATCTAGAGCAAAAAAAACAAACAAAAAAAAAATAGTGGACCGTTCAGTCACACTTACAACAAAATAAGAGTCATTTATTTAAAAGAGAAATTTGTTAGGTTTCAGATTGAAAACAATAGATATATTGTTCTAAACAAACATTAATGGATCATATTTTTTATTTAAAACAATTACAAACTGGCTCATAAAATTAAAGTGAGAAAAAAAAATAATTGTTTGTCTATACAACTTGGCTTGCTATTTTGTTACTAGACAATGAAAAATCAGACATTTGTGAGTTAAGTGTCCAAATGACTCCACAATAATATCTGGGGCCACTGATGGCATGGTATAATTGTCTTAGATATAATATTGACTTATGCCATAAATTATGACTTCTTTGTCATTTATTAATTAAGGGAGGCAAGATTTAAATCTTACCACAAGCCAACATGATAGGTGTCAGGATTATGGACTATTCTGAGTGTGTTTTTGCCCCTGTGACCCAGTTTCTTCCTCATGTTGATTGTGTTAATTTGATTCCAGGTGTGCCTCATTCCTCCCCAATTATCCTGTCTTTAAAAGCCCTAGTCCTTTCAGTTATTGTTTGTCGGGTCTACTTGCTGAATGTCCTCCTTGTTCTTGGTTTGCATGTGGATTATTAACGACTGTGTTATTCAAGTGCTCCTTGTTTCCTCGTTCCTTGCTCCCCGAGTGAATTGTGACAATAGGCTGCTTAATTTTTATTTTATTCAGAATTACAGAGTGTAGATTTGATTTAGAATTATCTCTCGGATTCTTGTTGTTTTTGGAATGATTGCAAAAGTTGCAAGCTTTTGTTACTGCAGCTCCATCAAGATATCAATCAACTAGAAAAGCTTTATTACCAGTATGTCTTTACCACATCAGGAATTTGACTTGGACGACAGGACTTTCCGTGCGAGAAAGTACCAACATAGTGCAGACATACATGAAGTGTAGACATACTATGATACCAGTAGGTATTGTATATAAAACTCAATATAATAAGAAAAAAAGAAAATTTGAATAATTACATATACAGAAATAGACGTAGGAAAAAATGTAATTGTTTAGATACATTTACAGATATGTTTATTAGTGTGCAGATAGATGTGTTATTTACAAAGTGTGCAGTTTAATTTAAATATACTATGTTAGTTGTGATGGGTGATGTATAATTATGAAAGCTTAATTGTTTAGACTGAGTATAGCCTGTGGGAAAAAACTGTTTTTGTGCCTGGCTGTTCTGGTGGTCGGTGCTTTGTAGCGCTGACCAGAGGGCAACAGTTCGAAGAGAGAGTGGGCTGTGTGTGAGGGGTCCAAGGTGATTTTTTTTTTAGCTCTTTTCCTCACTCTGGATATGTAAAGATCTTGGAGGCTGGGGATCGATGATCCCCTCAGCAGTCCTGACTGTCCGTTGTAATCTCTTGATGTATGATTTGGTTGCTGAACCAAACCAAACAGTTATAGATGAACACAGGACAAACTCAGTGATGGGCGAGTAGAACTGTGTGAGCAGCTACTGTGGCAGGTTGAACTTCCTCAGCTAGCGAAGGAAGTACAACCTCTGCTGGGCCTTTTTAGTAATGGAGTCTATGTGAGTGTCCCACTTCTGGTCCTGAGAGATTGTGGTGCCCAGGTACCTGAATGACTCCACTGCAGTCACATTGCTGTCCATGATGGTGAGTGGGGGGTGTGCAGGGGGTTTTCTCCTGAAGTCCACGCTCATCTCCACAGTTTTGAGCGTGTTAAGCTACAGGTTGTTAAGAATGCACCAGACAGCCAGCTCTTTAACCTCCTGTCTGTAAGCAGACTCGTCTCCATCCTTGATCAGGCCGATGACTGTAGTGTCGTCTGCGAACTTCAGGAGCTTGACAGAGGGGTCTTTAGAGGTGCAGTCATTCGTGTAGAGAGAGAAGAGCTGTGGGGAGAGTACACATCCCTGGGGGGCGCTAGTGCTGATGGTGATAGTCCTGGATGGGAGTTTGCCCAGCCTCACTAGCTGCTGCTGTCTGTCAGGAAGCTGTTGATCCAATGACAGACGGAGGTGGGCACGGAGAGCTGGGTCAGTTTGTCTGAGAGAAAGTCAGGCATGATGGTATTGAAGGCCGAACTGAAGTCCACAAACAGGATCCTTGCATAAGTCCCTGGTTTGTCCAGATTTTGTAGGATGTAATGCAGTCCCATGTTGACTGCATCATCCACAGACCTGTTTGCTCTGTAAATATACATTATACTTATCCTTATCTTTCATTTTAAGCGGTTTAATTTGATTTCAGAGCTATGCTGCATCCTAAAACATCACTGAAGCTCGACAAAATGTGTAGGCAAATGACTTGTGAGTGCAGAGAAAACAAAGACTAATGAATACATTAACATTACATTATTGAGCAGTTCAGTTTTCTGCCATTTTCATAGGCCATCTACTCCAGAAGCTGACACGTTGGAGCATCTCCTAGACTTTAGTACCGTTTTGCTGATATAGGCAGAAATTAGTGAGTTTGAAGTGAATTTCACATGCAGAATAGGCTCTTTCCCCACCTCCAAAACTCTTTCTCTGAAAGATGTCAGACAAGAGACACTGGAATATATTAGTGATGTGCCATACCCTTTTATTGAAGGCCCGAGGCTAACAATCTGGCTGGCCTTATGCCAAAGCATATTGTCTCTACAATAACTGCCAGCCTCCAGGGAGATCAGCTTCCGCTGGACGTACAAGACAGACTATGTTACTTTGCTGCTTACTGACTGAGTTCAAATGATGCAAGAGAGACTAAGCCTGCACATTTGCAGGTTGGTCCAAGCTAGTTTTATTTCCATTTTTAACGGCCATACTGACGTTTGACAAAAAACAACCCTGATGTAATATGCTCCTCGTGACGGAATGTCATGGAATCTGATCTCAATAACACACGGAAACGGAGACAATGATTGCCACTCTAAATAATAAGCAATGACATTTATTCTTTTTTAAAGAGAATCACATTATGCTATTTTGTCCACTGTCCAGCAACAGACAGATAAGGGATATAATACGGCATCTATCATTTCTGCAGAAAAGTGTCACAGCTCACAGGATCCTGCAGACACTCCAAAAAGATAACGAATTCTGGGAATGAAGATCGCAGCCTCTGTGCTAAGAGATCTATTATCTCACAGCAAATCTGATTCAACTTTAATTGAACTTGTGTAATCTAACCCTCTCAAAAAAGAAGCACATTTCCATAAGCCCATATCCTCTTAGAAAATGATTGGACACATATGCACATATGTCTGGTTCTTACGCTCGAGCGCATCTACTTTCATGAAAAATGGATGGCACATGTACAGAGGTCATGATGTGAGTTCACCAGTACTCTGACCCCGATCAGAAGTCATTAATTGACAGTGTTGTAAACCACAATGATTCTCAGTTTCTGAGAATCCTCTCTCTTATTTTAAAATAAATCCTCCTTGATAGTCTGAAAGGTATCCTAAAAGTCTAGAGGTATATATAATTAAAAGGAAAGCTTTAAAATCCTAATGCATTTGGCAAGGAGGTGAAAGTCTGATAGCATAATCATGAAATCTTGATGTACAGTTTCACATACTTGATAATACCTTTCAATAAGCAATATTGAATTACCTTTCAATATGTTTATTGAATGGTAATGCCAAAAATATACAAAACCAAGGCAAGATAATGAAATATGAATAAGTTTTCATGTCTTCGATTTTCATTATTTTTTAATTCCTTCTTTATAGTAGCGACTGGTTTTGCTCATCACTTTATATTTTGTGTAACTTCATATCAGAACACTGCCTTTGTACTTTTGACTGAACCTCCTAGCAACTTTTATGATGGTGTGTTCATGATGGGGATTTTACATTGTTCTGCCAGTAGATGGTGACAAGAGACTGTGGGTCCTATTTTAACGATCTAAGCGCATGGTCTAAAGCGCACGGCGCAGGTGCACTCAGGGCATGTCCAAATCCACTTTTGCTAGTTTAACGACGGGAAAAAACGGTCGGCGCGGCCGGCACATGGTCTAAAAGGGTTGTCCCTATTCTCTTAATGAGTAATGGGCATGCAATAAACCAATCACAGTCTCATACCCCATTCCCTTTAAAGGGGTCATATGGACAGTCTGGCGCTTCTGGCTCACAGCCTGTAAGTAAGTTTTTTTATATTTAAAGAATTTGTCACTGATGATTCAAACGCGAGTTTTGAAAAGTGTAGAGTAGCGCTTGTTGTTTGTCATTTCTCCGATCACAAATGCAGACATGGTTTTATGTTTACGCGGCGCGATATGCAACACAACGTGTAAAAATACAGTAGAAGTCATTATAATCAATAATTATGTCCCAACTGGATGCAACAAATGCCTGCCTCGTTATCTCCTGGGTTTTAATGTATTTTTTTTGTCACGCCGGGACAGGGCATCACAATATGGGTAGTGCTACATTTCTGTCAGGAGCCTTGAGGTATTTCGGGCCAATCACATTCCTGGATCGTTAGGCCAATCAGCGTACACCTCGCTTTTCAGAACGATGAGCTTTGTAAAAATCGATGTGTTTCAGAAAGGCGGGGCTAGAGGAGAAACAATAATGTACATTATGTGAAAAATAATGTGTTTTTTGTACCTTAAACAGCATAAACACATTTCAATACACAAAATAATGTTATTTTTAAGCAACGCCATATGACCCCTTTAAGAGCCAGTTGCACTCGTGCCATGGCGGATTTGCTATTTACACGGCAGAATTTGCAAGCGCAAAGACAGAACATGTCTCTAGAGATGAAACGGAGCTGCTCGTGCGCGAGCAAATAGGTAGCCTACTTCTGATACATGCAATGACTATCCATTATGACGTAGGCATTTTTTAATTTATGTACACAATAATAATAATCTTTTACATTGTAATCCTTTTATTTTTTATATTTGGCATGTTTGTGTACTGCTGTGCGTCCCTGTGTGTGTAATAAACAGAGTGTACGCACATTGTGGACCCGCCTATACGACGCCGCTCTTTTAAATACCAAACACTACTGTGCATTGACTTAGAAAAAAGACCAGTTTTTTGTTTGTCATGGCGCAGTCCCCATTTAGTTTTCCTGCAGTAGGCCCGCTCCAGCAATGTGCCTGAACACACCTCGTTTTCAGACCAGCACGCCCATGGGCGCACAAATGGGCGCAAATGCATTTGCTATTTAAACAACGTTGCGCAGGATGTGAAAATAATGACTGAAACTAGCAAAAACACTTGCGTCATGCCTGGAGCCGCATTGTGCCAGGTGTATGATAGGGCCCTGTGTTTATGAATGAGTCAGCAGTAAAGACTTTTATATTGAAAGAGACTGAAAAAGGTTTGTAAACAAGGAAGTTATTTTTACTTCCAATAACAGCTTGTAAGATGTCATCGGAAACACCCTTACAAATGAAAGAATAGTATGACAAAGATATCCCTTTCCTCAGCAGACATTCAAACTAATGTTTTATTGTGAATATGAGATTGAGCTAAATAACGAAAGCTGGATCAGATGCAGGTAATCACACTCGCTCAGTCCATCTTTCTCTCATAATACTTTACATAATACAGTGACCTTTTAAAAGTGCAATACAATAAGTTTTCAATGAAGCAACTCAATGTTCCTTCGTTACTAGTTCTAAAGTGACGTTTTGGAATTAGTAACGGAGGCTTGGGCTCATCTGTTAAATTGTCCGCCTCAGTTTTTAATCCGTGGCGGAAGGAAGTAGTTCTGCACAAAAGAGGGTTTTTAAAGACACTCCGTTGTTTTTTCTTATGTATTTACGTACTCATGTTGTCGAACTGTTGTGTAAACGCAATATCACACTTGTAGCCATCAAATATGGCTATATATCAGCACGGCTGCGATTCGGCTGTAGGCACGAGGCTGCAGAGCTAAACTATAGATATATAGCAAACAATTTTAAGATATGGGAAGTGTTCTCCCCTCTGTTTAAGATGTACATAAGCCTATTTATTTTGTTTTACTAAATATGAATGGTTATATAATTCATTATATGTTATTATTTCTATTTGGCATTTCCCTGCTGTCCATGATCCTATCAGAACAGACTGTGACCCTGTTTTGGGTTGGGTTGAGTTGTTGAAAAGAGAAGAATTTGATCATGACACTTTACACTGTGATCCGGTACATTTTTGATGAGGTTAAGGCAGGCATTGCAATATTGTGAAACACTGCACTGCGTAGTGCTGCCAGTGTAGTCCATATGAATCATTGGTTGATTCAAAATAGAACATCCACAAAAAATTACTAGAGAAAGTTATATTTATTCTTCTATACAAACAAAACTTTAATCTATGAGAGGAATGTAATTTAAAAAAGCCTAAATTTAACCACAGGTGTCAGTCATCCTCACCTTTACAGTTTGTCTGTTCCTATTCCTGTTGGTTTAACAATGGCAACACCTTCTAAACTTTTAAATGGGAGGTTCTCGTCTCCAAACAGACTGAGAACAGCATGTGTTTCAGCGACAGACATAGAATTCACTGTTTATTTTTAGACTGTTGCTGGAGTGTGGATGCTTTAGCGTTCTGTAATGTAGACTAGAATAGGAGAGCACTGTTTATCTTGATTTTTTTCCTATTTTTCCCACATCGCCTTGTGTGTGAATTTGACTGAACCAGGTTGGTCTGTTTAGACCTTGCCCACTGTTGATGTAACCCAATTCATTTTTGTGTGTATATTTTGAGTATTTATATCTTTTATATGTTTGCATTAAACTCACAGTTTTCCATAAGTAACAGTTTAAAGTTAAAAAGCTTTAAAGATGGGGTTGTTCTTACAAACACACAGCTTTTCACTTCACAAGACATTAATTAATGGACTGCATGTAATGCTTTTATCAGCTGTTTGGACTCTCATTCTGACGACACCCATTCACTGCAGATGACCCACTGGTGAGCTAGTGATGATACATTTCTCCAATTCTGTTCTGATGGAAAAATAATCTTGGATGACTTGAGAGGGAGGACAATTTTTAGCAAATTGCAATTTTTGGTAAAAAGTTGCTGCATATAGCCAACTTTGGAATCAAAAAGGGATTGAATATTTTCATAGTCCAGAGGTCTCGAGGACCTGTTTTATTGTTTGCCTACTGCAATTTAAATTGATTCTTTTGACGTGCATTAAAATAGTGAAAATAGTGTCTTTTTAACACTCGTTTAGAATTAGATGCCACAGGATGCCAATCGTCAAGAGGAACTCTTATTTTTGCACGATAGTAAATGAGCTGATATTTCAGTAACTGACTGAGAGTCTTATGGGCCTTTTATAATGCATTCCTTAGATTGGGCACCACACAACATCTTCTGGCTGATTGTGAGCGATGGAGATCAGCCACAAAGCACTATAACCGACTCCACAACTAAAAATAGAGCATCACAAGCTTTGGAGACAATGCAATTAACTTTAGATGAAAGTGAGAGATGCTGCAGCACAGAATTTGGATTCATAGTACTTGCATTGTGTTGCTTAAAAGAGAAATGATCTAGACGACAACGAGTTAAAAAGGCTGGATCCACATTGGAAATTTGGGATTCATGATTAAAAGCCTGCAGGTGCAGAGGTTTTTAAAAACATATGATGTAAATCAAAAATAACTATTTAACATATTGCACTATTTCTAGGTCACAAGTCCAATAAGCAAATATGTGATATTTGTGACCACATGAACTCCACAAAATAACTTGTTTTCGTGCTTCCATTAAAGCACAAGGTACCCTTTGGAACATTTTTAGAGTTATGCATTTAATTGGAGCTTTTATCTAATGACTTTCATATTACAATTTAAAATGACTGTTTTCTAGTTTAATATATTTTAAAATGCAATTTTATAGGAGCCATTACTCCAGACTTTAGTATCACATGACCTTTCAGAAATCATTCTAATATGCAGATTTGTTGCTGATTTTGTGAAAAACCATGAAACATTTTCCAGGAATCTTTGATAAATAGAAAGTTCAAAAGAACAGCATTTATTTGAAATATAAATCTTTTGTAACATTATAAATGTCTTTATTGTCACTTTGGAGCAATATATCGTGATATCTTTCTCTTATTATTTCCAGTTTGGCTGGAATCAAATTTTGAATAGGAATTTAATCTAAATGTGTTCTTCAAAACATCCATCTTGCATTTGTGATGAATTCCAGAAGACTGCAAATATTCTACTGGATCATGAAGTTTTGTAACCGTCCCTGTGTGTCTGACACCCACTTTTTTGCAAGTAAATAATGCATTGAGTATCTTTTATCCTCTCATGAGCTAAGAGAACATAAGATATCTCAGACCTGGTGGAGAGGGACGGGTGAGGAGAATTAGAACTGACGTGGCACTAAGCGCTCTGTGAAAATCTGTGAACTCTGAGTGCTGCCCAGCTTACTAAAACATTTGCACTGCACTAGCCTTAAATTTACAGTAACATATGAGCATTATGCAAGGAACCCACTTAAGAAAGGTTGAAATAACTGGGATAAGACAAAAAATGGCTTGTTATTTGGTGAAACGACATGGGGAGGGGTACACATAAATGTGATTAGCCTATGTGTTTGACAAGTTTGCTAATAGAAATTTTATTACATATGTATATTGCTTAGTACATTTCTACTAATAATACAGCTTGAACCCACCTAAGTTGGACAAAGTTTTTTTTTTTCTTTTTTCTTCCAGGGTTACAAGAGTACTATATGGCAAACTTTTTGGTCAGCTGGATGACACATCACACAACCAACAGATGACATAAATTACACTAATTCAATTATTGGATTGGGTTCATTTATGCCTATATACAGAGTTTGATGAGGCAGCAGAGATTAATGCATAAATAAATGTAAGTCTGATTGCAGTTTCATCATGAATAATGTTTCCAGCTGATCTGATGAGATCCAGCTGAAAAGATTCATTTTCCAGCCTTGACATCATTACTAATAATGAAGTCATTTCACTACATCTGAAAGCCACAGACTACAAAGTTACTTACAAAGACCTTCTATACAACAGCTAGCTACATAAATGCTATTTACCAAGTTGGTGAAGTCATCTGACATTTAAAAATCAGCCAGCCATGGAGATGGTGCAGACAGCAAGGCCTTTAAGGCATTCATGAGGGACAAGCTAATTATTTCCATCACAAAGGGATAGCTGAGTTTGAATGCGGCTCGTTTAGTCCAGCAAATTAGTGAACGAGCGAGAGCATCGCAATTCAAATCCGCCAACATTTTAATGCGACAGTCACCAGTCAGCCAGGTAGCAGATGCTTTGTTTGCATGGGGAGCTAGGTACGTTTGAAGCGAACAAATTAATTGTTGCCAATTTATCTCTGTAAGTGAGAGAACACATTACCTTTTTTGGGGTTTATTTTAAATTCTGCAACTCTCTTACAGAGCCACAGAAAATACTTTGTGCTGTTTATAGCCGAACGAATGGAAACACCTCTCCATTTCATCCGTCCGAACACGGCATCCAACTCTAATGTCAGAGACAATAGAGCCCATTTCCTCTGAACTCAACATTACTTTTATTTGGCAAGTTAAGCCCTCTTTTAAAGTTGAGTCAGTGGAAGGGATTGAGGGTTAGACTGCAGTGGGCAGCACTGGAATTATTGCCCTGTCAGATCACATCAGCAACAGAGGCGTGGGGGTGGGGTGCAGAGCAGCTCCCGCTTCACTCGGCCTCTTCCTCATTCAGACTACTGCAGACTCTCTCACTCGTTCATTCTCTCACTCAGCAACTTTTATTTTGTCTTTGACTTTTTCCTCTCTCATTCACTCCCTCTTGTTTTGTCTCCACTCACTGGCTCTCTCACTCCCACGTCGTCCATTACACCCTTGTTCACGATACACTGACATTGGCGGTCTTTGGCATTGATGCATTGTGGGTCTTAGCCACTTGCAATCGATATTATGTAAAGTCAAGCTATACTGCAACAATCTCCAGAATTGGTTCTGACAATTTGAACTGAGGTTGCAAACAGGATACAGAATTACAAATAGAATGTGGAATATATGGAAGTAGATTAAAAACATATTTCTGTAAGTTTTTAGTTTTTTTAAATAAATATTTTTTTTCATCAAGGGTGCATTCACTGGACAGTAAAGACATGCATAATTTTACAAATGTTCATATTTCAAATAAATTGTGTTTTTTAAAACTTTCTATTAATCTAAACCTGGAAAAAAAAAATCAGCATTGTAAATAATAAGAAATGTTGTGATGTAACATTGTTTATTTTATAAATACAAATGATCACAGTTCCTACAAAAATATTATGCAGCACAACCACTTTTAAACTGATAATAATAATAAATGTTTCTTGAGCAACAAATCAGAGACTGGAGTAATGATGCTGAAAATTCAGCTTCACTGCCATCACAGAAAAATATTTTAAATTATATTAAAATAGAAAACTGTTATTTTAAATGGTAATTTTTCACAATATTACTGTTTTTACTGTACTTTTGATTAAATAAATGCATGTTTTGGTGAGCATAACAGACTTTCAGTATATTTTTTATTATATGCTGTTTCATAAATTAGCTTTTGTGATTCAGAATGGAAGAACACATCATTTCCCAGAATGCATTACCTGTGTTTGATTCTTTTGAAAATCCATTTAAAAACACAACTTTTAAACACATTTATAAAAAGTTCATGTAGACGTTAGACTTTGGAAACAGAAATTGGTCCACCTATAATATGGACAAACTATTTTGTCCCAGTAGCATCTAGATACTAACAGCAAGCTCACAGCACTTCTTTAACAGACCCATTTTCCAAATGTTTTAGTTCACAAGACAGCAAGGTAATGTGTTCTCCATAACATTCCTGCCCTGAACCCCTGTGTGGATAAAAGGTACACAAAATTGAATTCACAAATGCTCTGTCTCCTGCTAGCCTTTCTCTCATACTTAGGCCTACTGTTCTCACATTACGAGCTCTAAATGGCTCATGGCACACAGGGCACAGACCACACGTCACCTTTACACCGTGGAGCACTGTGTTATTTTTTGAGTGAGGACTATGTGTGACAGTAATGTGGGCTATTGAAAGTGCTAATGTGAACATTAAATTCTGCTCTAGACAGATGGTGAGAAGTTCATAATCAAGCATACGGCAATACAATGATAATATTTGGAAAACAATTCCGCATGGCTAAAAATCAAGCAGTTGCTGCATATCATGATGTCTGATGAAGAGGTTTGTGGGTTTGAGTAGGCCTCCAGGTTTATAATAACCTATAGTGAGCTGATATCAGCCTGTTTTAGCTTCTAGCTGACTTCAATTCCTAACACAGAGGCCACTTCTGAAAAGAAAAAGTTATGTAAATGCTTTAGTCTGACTAAAATCATACCAGTCTGTGAATCCATGTGAACTCTATCTTCCCTCCCCATAATCAAGATTGATTCCTATCTGTTATGTATTCCGACAATCTTCTCTGAAACTTCTTATTTTTTCCCCCTCCGTTTGATAACCCTGATGAAAAGTAAAGTATCTATCTTGTCTCAGTGCAGAGATCGCAGGGATGCCACAAGTGTGTTGATCGTTTCCTCATCACTGTGCTGTGCTGATGGGTAAGAGCTCTCAGCTAGAATCTGTAATTAAACATACCGAGTGTCGTGCGATAAACACAAGCTATTTGCTGTATCTGAAGATCTGAGGCTGCAATTATGGAGTTTAATGTGAATCGGAGCATGCTTGTATTAGCAGCAGGGTTTAGCACTGGTTATCAGCAGCAGGTGTTTTATGTGCAGCAGATAAGAGGTCAGGGAGCAATTTATTTATGTGGCGACTGACGGGAGTATTTACCAAATACACTAACTGCTCAAGTTCCTGTCTTCAAGCTTTCTAATGATATATTGTATTGAGATTTGTTGGCCATTTGTTAACAGGTACTTTTTTATCTAGAGTGACTTTAGATCACAGTCCTTCCAAAGAAATATTAGGTTAAGTAGCTTACTTCTAGGGTTACCAGACCAGATCCTTTACCACCAGGGTCACATTTACATGCTACAAGGCACCTAATCAAGCCTCCAATCCTGGGCAAGATAATGCGGGTCTGAACTGGACTGTAGTGGAGATAATGATGGAAGGGCTGAAGGGTTTAATCGAGCGATAGGGTCAACGACATCTAAGAGGGTCAATGATAATTTTTTTTTTATATTTTTTTTATAACAATTTTAAATTAATTTTATTTTTTTTGTTTTTTTTTAAAGAAAAAGGACACCAAGGAACCTAAAAAAAAAAAAAAAAAAAAAAAAAAAAAAAAACAAAAATCTTTTACATTTAGCTTAAATCACATGCAAGTTCTTAGAAATGTGCTCTTTATATGTGACCCTGGAAAACAAAACCAGTCATAAGTAGCACGGGTATATTTGTAGTAATAGCCAACAATACATCGTATGGGTCAAAATTTGTATTTAAATCATGCCAGAAATCATTAGGATATTAAATAAAGATCATGTTCCATGAAGATATCTTGTACATTTCCTACCGTACATATATCAAAACTTAATTTTTGATTACTAAAATGCATTGCTAAGGAATTCATGGGACAACTGTAAAGGTGATTTTCTCAATATTTTGATTTTGTTTTTTGCACCCTCAGTTCCAGATTTCAAATACAGTGGTGTGAAAGTTTTTGCCCACTTCCTGTTTTTATTTTTATTTTTTTGCATATTTCTCACACTTAAAATATTCAGATCATCAAACTAATTTTAATATTACACAAAGATAATGCAAGTAAATACAAAATTCACTTTTTAAATGATGATTTGATTTATTAAGGGAAAAAACTGTCCAAATCTACCTGGCCCTACGTGAAAAATGAATTGCCCCCTCCTGTTGAATCATGAAAACTGCAATTAACCATATTATTTTAGAAAACTGAGTTAAATTTCACTAACCACACCCAGACCTGATTACTGCCAGACATGTTGAATCAAGAAATAACTTAAATAGAACCCGTCTGACAAAGTGAAGCATGCTTAAAAAAAAAAAACATTATGCCACGATCTAAAGAAATTCAAGAACAGATGAGAAACAAGATACTTGACATGTATCAGTCTGGAAAGGATAAATTATAAAGCCATTTCTAAGGCTTTGAAACTCCAGCGAACCACAGTCAGAGCCATTATCCACAAATGGAGAAAACTTGGAACAGTGGAGAACCTTCCCAGGAGTTGCCGGCCTACCAAAATGACTCCAAGAGCGCAACGACGACTCATCCAGGAGGTCATAAAAGAACCCAGAACAACATCTAAAGAACTGCAGGCCTCACTTGCTTCAATTAACGTCAGTGTTCATGATTCAACAATAAGAAAGAGACTGGGCAAAAACAGCATTCATGGGAGAGTTCCAAGGCAAAAGCCACTCATTTGCCAAAAAATATCTTGATTATCCAAGACTTTTGGGCAAATATTCTGTGGTTTGATGAGACAAAAGTTGAACTTTTTGGCAGGTGTGTGTCCCGTTACATCTGGCGTAAAACCAACACAGCATTTCATAAAAAGGACATCATACCAACAGTCAAACCTGGTGGTGGTAGCGTGATGGTCTGGGGCTGCTTTGCAGCTTCAGGACCTGGACGACTTGCCATAATTGATGGAACCATGAATTCTGCACTCGATCAGAAAATCCTGAAGGAGAATGTCCGGCCATCAGTTTGTGATCTCAAGCTCAAGCGCACTTGGGTTATGCAGCATGACAATGATCTCAAACACACCAGCAAGTCCACCTCTGAATGGCCCAAGAAAAACAAAATTAAGGTTTTGGAGTGGCCAAGTCAAAGTCTGAGCTTAAATCCGATTGAGATGCTGTGGCATGACCTTAAACAGTCCTTTCATGCTCGAAAACCCTTCAATGTGTCTGAATTACAACAATTCTGCATAAATGAGTGGACCAAAATTCCCCCACAGCGCCGTAACAGACTCATTGCAAGTTATCGCAAAAGCTTGATTGCAGTTGTTGCTGCAAAGCGTGGCACGACCAGTTATTAGATTTAGGGGGCAATTACTTTTTCACGTAGTGCCAGGCAGGTTTGGACGGCTTTTTTCCCTTAATAAAATAAATCCCCATTTCAAAACCGCATTTTGTATTTACTCGGGTTATCTTTGTAATGTAAAAATTAGTTTGATCTGAATCTTTTAAGTGTGACAAAAAAAACAGGAAGGGGGCAAAACTTTCACGGCACTGTAATTGTATCTCAGCCAAATATTGTCCTATCCTAACAAACCATACATCAATAGAAAGCTTATTTATTCAGCTTTCAGATGATGTAAAAATCTAAATTTTAAAAAATTTAGCCTTATGAATGGTTTTGTGGTTACATATGTGTGTTGTTTTAATATGGTTCTTATACCATTGTCAGGAAAAGTTTAATGACTCTAAATTTAATTACTCAAAAAATGTTGTGCAACACCAAGTAACATAAAAACATAACATCCATACATGTTTATATACTGTACATGTTTTTAAAATATAAACAAAATGAATATATAAAGCAATATAATAAAAAAAAAAATCATTTTTAAATATCTTAATGTTTTTGTGACACCACATTACATTTTACAACCTTATCTAACCTTTGTCAAAAATGATAATATTGTTTAAAGGATCCATTTTCTCCCTATATTTTTGCACGTTGGTTACGCTACATGACTTTTATTCATTTTGAAAAGTTTTTCAGATATTAATAAGCAACTTTGTATTATACTGACATTTTAAATTGATTTTAATTCAGAAATTAAAAACATGCTCATCATGGAAGAGGATGTGTTCAAGTCTTTGTATGTATTAATTGAATTTTAATGTAATTTTTAATAAATTGCTAGACAAGCCAACTAAATGAATGTCATTGTCCCATTAATGTTGTTAATGGAGCAATTTCTGGAGCTCTTGCAACCTTGGTGAAAAGCGCTCATAGCTTGAAATTCCACTGACCTATAAGTAATTCCCTTTTGCCTCTGAATTTGCCTTTGAGAATAAAACCCCGCTCTGAATGCCAGGGTGAGCCGAGCTCGCAGGCCCGGTCACCTCTCTATGACAGCTTCCCCTGGGAGCACTCTGACACAATGACTTTCCAAATGAGCAACCTCTTCACACAGATGCTCAAGCAAGCATCTCTTAAGGGGCCAGATTCGAATAAAACAAGGTGGAACCTAAAAGGAAAAGTGGAGGAGGGCGATGACACCCGAGTTCCCTCTGTGAGTGTCTGGAGGTGCGCAATGTTTTTCGTCCTCTATTTATCACCGGATCACAGAGCTATTTACAGTTTTGACAAAACCAGGGAGCAGCTGGCATTTCTCTTCCAGGTCTGTTACTTTCAAGACAGCACACGGTTGCCCGGATTCCATTATTTTCCATCTCTTAATGTGTTCATTTCTAATCCTGGCCTATCTCAGTAAGCAAAGGGCAGACTGGCCTGTGTCAGTGCAGCAATTCCCTTCTGCCTTGTTTTTCACTATTTTAAATCAAAGTTGACTGGACCAGGTGGGAAGGATGTCAGAAAAAAACAAAAAAACTTTCACTATTACCGTCTGTGCATTTCAGAGGGCAAACATCCCCCACCGAATCCCCAGGGAAATAAAGGTGGTCTAGTCCTGGAAACATTGTGAGTACAGTATGTATTTTTTCCCTTCCACTCTAATCTGGGCTTTGCACATTAAATGCAATCAGAGTTGAGCAAAGATAAGAGATATCACACTTGATGTGAACACCTGCTTTAGATTTGACTGTCTCTGGCAGTAAAAGTGGGCAAATGAATTTTCTTTTTTTCTTTTTTCTTTTTGCATTATATAACAACGAAGCCAGTTTATCCTGATTTCTCTGTATGTTATATTAAGGTACAGTTCAGTCAAAAAGTGAAACTGAATATTTGAACAATGTCTTGACCATTCATTTTCATGTAATGAAAGTAAATGAACAATGGGGCAAAAAGCCACCATACACATGTAATCAAATGAAGCCAAAGTTTTGTATAAAAAACCTATATAAAGTGGTTACTCATCGAACATATTCACCACTGTAACTAATATAACATGTAAAATAGTGTTTACATGCCAATTTTGTATACCATATGACTTTTTTGTAGCTTCACAAAACTAAGGTCTTTGCACACTGAATCCGAAATTCTCGTGCGAAATATTCGCACGTTAAAAAATAAATACGACCTCACATTGTGTCAATCACGTTAACACACTGCCTCCGAAACTTAAAAAAAAATTAGGACCAGGTTTGATTTTCTGTGTTTTCGCATCCGTAGCAAGCATTTTGATAGGAAAGGATAACAAATACGGAAAAAAAAACAGCATACAAAAATTTCGGACTCAGAGTGCGAGGACCTTAATGGCTTAATTTTTTTAGTCTGCTAAACAACTGAAATTCACAATAAAATTGAAGTAACACCAAGTGTAACAGCGTATAGAATAAATAGGCTGGAAGGAGGTAGTTCTGAATGTGAGCTTGCAGTCAGTTGTGGACGGGGTTAAAGTGGACTAAATCAAGAAGTCGGTTTCACTTTATTTTGATGGTTTCTTCAACACTTGTTGACTACAAATAATGTTGCACCTACATATCTATGAAATCTTATTAGAGTCTATTAGTAGACTTGTAGACTAGGGTTAGAATAAGTTGATGTACTTGCAAAGTTATTTATAGTCAGTAGAATTTTTGTTGGGACACCATCACAATAAAGAGTTAGCAAATATTAAGTAGACAGTCTACTAACACTCTACTGAAAGTTAGTTGACATGTAGGTGTAGTTACTTTATTGTAAACAGGATGTTCAAAAGGGACCATCAAAATAAAGTGTTACCAAAAAGTCTGGCATATGTCACTAGAGACATGTCTCTCATTTCACTGGAAGATTAACATTTTGATTAAAAATTGCAAGGTCACAAAGAAAAAAGAAGAAGAAAAGAAACAAGGATTAAGAGTAAGATATATACAGAAACATGCATTTGGAAAATGGACAGGGTGAATTTTCATTTCATGTCGACTTTAAAATGATGTCTGTTCTTCACACAAAGCTCTCATATGACTTCTGAAGGCTTTGAATGCAGTGCATATCACTTTAATGATATTTTGATGGTCCTTTTTTGTCATTATGGAGACTGATAGACCCAGTCCTTATTCACTTCTTTTATTTGTGAAAGACAAATCTAATATATCCACAAAAGATGGTCAAATGGGTTTGGGCCAACATCAGAGTGAGTAAATAATGACACAATTTTCATTTATGAGTGAACTTTCTATTTAATAATTTTGCTGAAATCAGAAAGTTAATCTTTATGTCAGACAACCTTATATGTCATTTGCATATTGTGCAGAGCATGATGGGGCTCCTGTTCTCAAATTCTAAAATAAATTCTATTAAAGGCATTCCACCCATTTTATCAGCATTCCAAAGCATGCACAGTGAAAATGAAAAGCGTTGTATGTTCTATTATTCGATGTAATAATAACACCACTCACTCACCACTTGAACTGAATTATTATGATTGCAGATATAAACCAGCAGTGAGGTCCCAGTGGTAATTCTAATCTCGGATGTGTTTATATCCATTATGCAGTGAATTGTGTGCAATAATTCATTCAGAAGTGCTATTCAAAGGTTTAAGACACTGAGCCATGTAATTTACATTTCTTGGTTATTTCTTCGCACATCATTTAATCCAAATTGGCACAGTGTACCTGTACAAATTCAATGTCCTGAAGGTGCATTGCAGGATAGTAGTCAGAAGTGACTGTCAAAGTTGTGTCCCTGAACAACAAAAAGGTAATTTCAAAGAGCGGCACAGAGCAAAAGTACACAGGGCTACATGTTGTATTCACACAGCAGAAGGCGGATTGGCATTAAAGTAACTTCACTGCTAACAGCAGGTTAGAGGTTTTATGCTCTAATGTTTTTGTGGCACCTGTTGTGCCCTTGCTGTTGCCTGCTGCTACTAAAATTGTAGGGTAAACTTGCCCTGGCCCTTACAGTGGGCTTGCCATACATTCTGACTCTTGTACTTAAGTTACCCTCAGGTGTGTGTTATAGAGTTGCAGGGACTCTAAAGGTCACAGAATCGGGCAGCTTTACAGATTACTATTAATTGAGTCTTTGAGTGACTGTTTGATGAAAATACACTGGTGGCAGAGACTCAACTTGCTTCAGTGCAGGGCCAGTTGATTATTCATGACTTCTGCAAATATCACCCAAATGCCAGAGAGCATCAGTAGAGGGCACAGCCATGTCACACTTTGTAATTTTAGTAAGACAATTAAAAATAGAAATAAATAAAATAAATGCTTCTTTAAGTGTCCTTAAAGAAACTGTTTGTCCAGTGCTGCACTGAAATGGATGTTACAAAAAGTATTCTTAGTATGTGGTAATATTTATGTAAGGAAATTCGTTTTCTTTCTTTCTTTCTTTCTTTCTTTCTTGCTTGCTTCATTCCATCCTTCCTTCACAACTATTGCTCTGTTTGCAGCAAAAGAAACTTAAAAAAAACATATAGAATTAGGGATGCACAACATAAAAATTCTGGCAGATATGCGTTCAACAGAATTAAAATAATGTAAAATAAATTATTAATTCTATAAATTAAAATAAATAAGGTAAACATTTTAAAATCATTTAAATGATGCACGTCATTTATTATTAATTTTGAGATTTGTGTGTCTGTGTGTGTGTGTGTGTGTGTGTGTGTGTGTATGTAGTAGTTGTATATATTGTATATGAATGTATGTATTATGTATGTATGTATATTGTATGTATGTATATTCCTGTTTCCTTACAAAAAGTACTGACACTGATATATAATGGGTAGTTTCTAATTTCTTCCAAAGCAAAAAGTGTTAGAATGTAATGTAACTGTGACCGAGACAGGATTAGGATTCATGTGCAGAGTTTACAAATTCCACAAATCCATAATCCAGTAATCCAAATCCATTGAACGGTTCCAACAACCAACACAAGAATGAATAATCCAAAAGCAGAGTGCAAAATGGGAACAAGGTCATGCAAGAAATCAGCACAAAGAATGTTTTGCAGTCTGACATGTGCTGCTTCCCAAGTTCATTCATTGCAGCTCATCCAATTGATACTGCTACTGGTAAGAAGGTGGCTTACATAACAATCAGTATATTTGAGCAATCAAGGAGGTCTATAGTATCTGGGGAATGCTATCCGTTAGCTTTATATCATTTAGCTTGAAAATAGTGATGAATGGCAAGCTTTGAATGGCTGTCCATGGAGTAAGATGCTTTTTTTGCAACCAGATATGTGACCCTGGAGCACAAAACCAGTCTTAAGTAGCTGGGGTATATTTGTAGCAATAGCCAAAAAAACATTGTATGGGTCAAAATGATCGATTTTTCTTTTATGCCAAAAATCATTAGGATATTACAGTTTTTCTGAATTGCTAAAACACTAAACCCCAATCTCTAAAGCACTCTTTCTGCTAAACCTTAAACACATTCAGGCACTTTATAACGATGTGATCAAACCAACTGTACAAAATATGAGGCAGTTCAGAGTGCACAAGTGGCACAGGTGACTGAATGATGATACGAACAATAGATGGAAACAACATGAGAAAGAGAGGAGGAAGAGTACATAAGAAGTGGAGGATGAGGAGAGAAAGATAGTAAGCTGTAGAGAGTGTTATCAAGGCTGGATCTGTCAGACCAGAGGGTTTTTCTCTTTGTCTAGCAAAAAAGACTACATTACTTGTGATGTGGACAAAGTCCTCAGGCCGGACTCAAGCACAAAGACATGATGCTGAGACAGAATGAATCTCTCATTGACCCTGATTTTACAACTTACAGTATTTGAGTGTACTCTAACATGCTATTCATTTGGAGTTTTATTTGACCTTTTTGGCATTTGCAGTTGAACTGCAGTATTTTTGCAGTATCCAAGCAAACATTCAGTACTATTCAATATTCATAACAGTACTATTCTTGCAGTACATACAGTAGGCCTATACAATATATTCACCTTACTCAGTTGCAATTACTATACTTTTTTACAGAATTGCAAAATTGTTTACTCAATACAATATACTTTTTTCTGTAATGTTCTGGATGCTGTGTTCTCCATTTTTCTCTGTAGTGTCTAATGAATGCTCTGTTGTGTTTTCTTTATTGACTTCTTTATTGACTTTATTGAAATGGTTTTGCATTGATTGTTTGATTTTGACGGAAGAGTCAGAGGTTTTGTGAATTTAGTTTGGGTATTTGGATTTGTGTTTAAGGTTTTGAGAAAATTAGTGATGGTTTCAAGAAATGTGTTTTAGCAATTCAGAAAAACTGCAAGTAAAGATCATGCTCCATGAAGATATTCTGTAAATTTCCTACTGTAAATATATCAAAACTTAATTTTTGATTAGTAATACGCATTGCTAAGAACTTCATTTGGACAACTTTAAAGGTGATTTTCTCAGTATTTTGATTTGTTTGCACCCTCAGATTCCAGATTTTCTTGGATGTCAATTTAAAAAAATTGACCCTTATGACTGGTTTTGTGATCCAGGGTCACATATAGTTATGACATCTACCAGCAGGGCCAAACAGGGCCTTGCAAACCTGCCAAATTTGGACCTCATGGGACAACACAATCTCATTAGTAATTGTAGGTGTAATAAGATGTAGTTGTAGCACACATACATTTTTGTATGTTTTCACAGAAACTGAAATGTAAATTATTAACACTGTAACGTTTATTATTATTTATTAGCTCTAAAAAGGGGAATATTTATGACGAATCACAACTGGTTATGATTCATAATAAAAATTTAGATTATATCTTCGAATTAACTGTAGCACAATCAATATTACAATTATTTGATCTGTCCGTCCACCGAGCAGACAATATAATCATTTATCAATTCAAGGAATATTTATTTTCTGGCCACGGAACAATAAACTGTCCTTCTTTGTACAGTGCTAGCAGTAATTCTTAGCCAAATGTAGCAAGGGTTCAAACATTCATTGACTTCGAACTGTGAGCAGTAAACAGAGACAATTCGTTGTGAATATAAGGGATTTAATAACTGAAAACTATATCTAACATATAACTAACTAAAACATAAATACACAGAATGAAACAAAGTAAGGAAAAGATAGAGAATAGGAAAATAATGGCAGTATTTCACATCAACCACAACCTAATGAGAATAATCAAAGAATCAAAATCACCTTAAAAAGGGGCTCAAACTTAAACATGCATCTAAATAATTTCAAGCGGTTACTTGCATTGGTTTTTCGATCGCTGAGGAAGAGTCCTGATGCGGTAGATAACGGAGGTCTTTTTGATGAGTTCGTGAGGAGTCAGCTTGAAGTTTTTACTTCTGGTTCTTCTGAGGGAGAAGTCCACAGCGACTAACGTTACTGGAAAGTAAAAACTGCCGGAAAAGAAAACTCAAAAGGAAAATCTTGAGAGTCTTGGAAAAGTGTCGTCTCAAACGAAAAGGGTTTCTGAGCCAAGATTATTTCGGCTAATCACTTTTGAGGGTTCCTATTCTGTGTGGACTGGCCAATAAGAGACATGGATTTTGAGGGAAGAATTTTCTTTGTCTATTTTTTATGGCTCATTGGCATGCTTTATGGCCGGTCTGGAACAACCGTAGTTTTAACCCAAAATATCGTACAAATCAAATGATGCGTTTCACAATCACATACTGTACGTCATTGTCCGAGAAATGAAGAACGGGTGACATTGATACCAAGAAACAATAATCTGGAATAGATTAAACCAAAGATACACACATACACCTGAATATAAGTGTTTTATGGCTTTAACTAATACAAATAACGAGTGGTAACTCATCTAGTCTAACAAGGGAATGTACACACCACATGCATATACCAGATACAATTATAACTGATTAATTATAGTCTAAAATAAAGAAATGTCTTTATGTGTGTGTGTGTGTTAGTTTGGATGTGTGTGTGTTCGTTTGGCCATTCACAGCTCTAAGTGGAATGTTTTTGAACTCAGATTCCAGGATTCTCGTGGGGGCTGGTTCTAATCTTCTTTGACGGCGAAGAACCATTTGGCAATTTACAACCCCTATACAAGTAACATCTCTGACCAGAACTGTAATTTATATGCAAATGTCAAAAGGCTAAAAGGGGTCTTTTAAGCCATAAACAGTCCAACTATCATGCATGATCCTACGCAGACGCTACAGCCCCCCCTTTTGGCTGACGAAGTTCACCTGTACACTTCGTCAGACAACAGTTTTCATGATGGTCGGACAGCAGGTGGATCATGATGATCGGGTAGCAGGTGGATCATAATAGCTAGATGGCAGGTGGATCAGGATTGACAGATAGCAGGTGGATCCTAATTTTCCTCAGCCTTGGTCCTCAGCGGAGGGTGTTAACCTTGGTAAGGTTCAGCATTGTCTCTGACGGGGTCCCGCTATCTCGTGGCTCTGTTTGAAGGTTCGAGGAAGGGCAGCTGTGCACCTGCTCATGGACCTTTGCACCCCGTTGACTCCGTTAAACAGGACAAAAGCAAGGCCGAGTGTTAGGGTGTACCCGATTGCAGTGGCAAGGCAAAGTGCCGTGTCGGCAGAGGTACAGGATCGAGCGACGGGAAAGGTGTTCTGGACAGGCATCAGGGACAGTGCTTGGAGGGCTGTGTCGATTGGGGTGATGTCAATCATCTGGGACCCCCCTTTCTCAATGCTCAGTTCCAATTCAGGTTCCAGGGTGAGATTGTGGTCCCTGAAGAAGGCTGGCATTTCTACCTCGGATTGGTACTCTTCACTTGGAAGGTGGTACAGCGCCAGGTCACCGAGGTGGAGGATGGCACCTTTGGGCAAATGTGCACATAATCCACATACTCTGGTTGGGCAGGCCGACACGGGTGGCAGTGTCGTGCTGGTCATAGATCAGTGTGGCGGTACGGGTGGGCGTGTTAACGAGCCACCGATTTGCCACAATCTCTGCTTTTGTTTCTGTGACTTGTGAGCGAGACTTGGCCTCAGCGGGGCAGAGTGTCTCTCTGTGCATGGGTTGTAACCCGCAGATTCCATCAGTGTTGTCTCGAAGGAAGGGCTTGCTGGGGCAGAGATAATGAATGTCTTTGGTCAGGGTAACACATGCGCAGGTTTGGGGCCAGGTATAACTGTGGGTTACTGTCGTGGTAGGCTACCATATCTGGTGTGTGTATTCTGAGGTGAGTGTTTCCCTGCCA